>CM056382.1:29608454-29834198 GCA_029718625.1 Synaphobranchus kaupii | reverse complement strand
ACGCACAGCTCTAACAATCACTCACAACTGTTCAATGACTTATCTTGTATCTCTTTGGAAAGCATAGCATGCGTTCTTTTTGGATAATGAGATTGTCAATCCATTACAATTAGCTTCATGATATTACAACTTTTTATATATACAACAGTTTTTTTTTAATTTTTAATTTTGCCCGTGTTGAAACTTACACCGTACACCACATATAGACAGAAAAGGCTACAGAATCTTAGAAAGGAAACGTATGGCTTTAATAATGTATAAGGATATAAGGTTACGACTTTATTCCATACTTTATGAGAGATTTTTCATAGCGGAAGGAAATTATGTGATGACAACACAAATTCACTCTAATAAGTGAGCAGGCAAAATAACGGTTTAATTTATGTATATTCAGGAGCTTTTTATTGTTGCTGTGATAGTATATGATTTTTTTGGTGGTGAAAGAAGAACTGTAACCAACTTCTAAATATATTTAAGTGTAATATATTTAAATGTCCAGTATCCAGTATCACCAGATTCAAGCTCATGTAGATCACACTGTAGAGTGGTTGAGATACTTTTATGAAATACGGAAGCAATGGTGGCACATAGAAACCTCATATTTTACCCCATAATAGATCAAATGGCGCTGATGAAGATGATATGTAGTTTCCCATGATACCAGGCTTTCTGATGTGGTACAGTCGGATGTTTGTGATGTAGACCACAGGCTCTACGCCACTGGGGGGGGGGGGGGGGGGGGGGGGGGGGGTGGGGGCTGAACAAAGGGTTTAAACCCAAATTAACCATTCAGCTCCTCCATAAGACTGTAATATCTGCAAAGAGAAAGTAAAATTGCAAGGTAGCCCTGTAACATAGATCAGGGGAATGACTTAACTATGTTTTTTGACGTGTGTGAGAAGAAGAGAGCGAAAGACAGAGACACAGAAAGAGAGAAATACTACGTGTACATGGATTACAAACACTAGGACAATTTCTGAAAACAAAACCTTAGAAAGCATTCCTGGGAAATGGCTTTCCTGTAGAAGCGCTCTCTTGTCATCCAGCAGATACTGAAGAGGCCCTCTGAGATTCTACAAATACATTTTACAACCAGCTGTTATAAAAAAAGGTCTCCAGTTAAAGGTGACGTAACTTATGAGGCTGGAGGCTAATATGGTCAACAGATATTAATCCCAATCTCATCGGAACGGAGTCTGGGGTCACCTGGAAAGATATCAACCCATGTACTTCATTTAAAAAAAGCTTCTGGCTTTGTCTTGAGATAAGAAAAATGCATGCAATGTTTCACCCATCAGATATAAAATATTTAAAAACTCTAAGAAATCAAAAGCCAACTCAAAGAGCACTCTAGGTCTGTGTTTTTTTTAATGTATCCTGGCAGCTCTATTCTCATCAGAATGTGGATTCACATGAATGATCTCAGCATCACTAGCCCACTCAGCTGAATCTCCTGAGCAAGATAAACCTGAAATTATCTTGAGCTTTAAGCACAATGAAATGGTGAATTTGAATATGTCCTGAGGATTTTCTGCATCTTGTTTTTGAAAATGAGATAGCCCGTCTCTTTTGTTTCTGTTTAATTTTCCTCCAGCTTGACCCTGCATCCAACACGCTCCCCTGCCCCTCCCCCCACACCCCCTGCATGCTGGATAAACGGGAGATTAGCCATGAAGGGAAAGCAAGCCTGTTGGCCCTAATGGTATCTTCCTGCATCTCAATTATGTTCTTATGTTCTTAGCAGTAGGGAAACGCCTCCACAGGGAGACAAGGCTCCGAAGGGGCCTGCTGTGCTTTCGTTAAGTCGCTGCGTTAATATGCCACACACATCAGCACCTCAGCTGTGACCAGCTCAGGACTTACTTACTGTTCTTACTTAATCAAAAGTGTATTAAATAAGGTTCATTTTTTCAAACATCTTGCATATTTTTTTTTCCACAATTTCACCATAACTGTTGGTTTATTTGGCCAACTTTACACTTTCTGTGCCTCATTCATGAAACATGAGCAGATCGAATTTGTGCGTAAATCATTTGTACTAGCAAGTTTTTTTCATATTTTGGCATTCATCAAAGATTTCGAGATTTTTTTGTACCAGTGACGTGCAAACATCCAATTTACAAAGCATACTAAATATTAATTTTGCACATCGATTCAATTTCAAAATATCTGAGTAAATACGTTTGATCAATTTTGGGATCTTTGGGTGCTTGAAATAATGAAATGTACTCAAATTCGCTAGCTTGCAGGCAGTGACAGTAAACGCTCAACTGTTTAATGCACGCTGGCCGTGTCCGAGGGCCGACAGACTGTTTAACTGCAGGTTAAGCAGGTTAGCGCACGCAGTCCGTTCGTGTATCATTATTACATTATAGTCATTTTGGCAGTATCATTCAACAACTGCATCAAAAGGCAGGTCTACACAGCCTTTTTGCGTAAATGCACATTATGATTGTGGAGTATGTGTCTTTTTACGTACACGCTTTGTGAATTCCACAAACCCCCTCACGCTGTCACTATGCGTCAACACGCGTCAACACGTCAACTTCAAAAGCTTGAGTGTGCACCGCTCACTGGTGACCAAGATGGCTAGAATTTTGCGTCTCAAAAGCTTTGCGAGGCTTTCATTTCAAGAGAAGCGAGTATGGAATTTATCTTCAAATAAAGTAAACACACACATGATGTTGTCTGTGTTGCTGGCCTACTTGAGTGAAGTTTGCATTGTGTCAGGTTGCTTAATTTATGCATGGTTATTAATGTTATTGGTGCTCCGACAGCCCGACACCATACCACTCATGGGTCTGCAATGTTGTGTGTATTACTGGTGCGCCGACACAAAGTTGTCAGTGCCAATGTTTCCCCTACCATAGATATTAGTTGTAAAAGCAACCACAGAGCGGAATTCAAACGCAAATACTGTGATCTCTAGAAGAGCGCATATAGCCTACGAAAAGGCGGGTAGGCCTATAGCCTATGGAGCGGACAAATATGTTGAGAGGACAGGCTACAATGGTAGGCTATCAAAGGCAAAATATTAATTAATATATTTTCAGTAACAGAAAGCTTTCCTTTAATAGGAACAGTAACACGGATGGACACGGTGTTTTCTTGACTAGTTTTGTCGCACCTTTCAAAGTGAAAGCTCTCAGATTGATGTTTACTGAGAATTAGATGCGGTCCGACTCGACCTGATATTACAATTTCTAAAATTACTTCCTGGTAAATAAATATTTAAAAAATACACCTAGAACGACGGAGTAAAGCGGTCAAATAACTAAAACATTTTGCGCAATTAATTCCGAGGCTACGTGTAGACAAATTCAAAGAAAGAGATAGCATATATTATGACACATAGGCTATTGCTATTCCACAAATTGCGTAGGCTAAGAGAAAAATGTTTCAATTAATAGCACAAATAAAATAAACAAAAATAGTTCGTTTTGGGGACACATGCAGGCTACCTGAGCCCAGCTAGATGGCACGTCATATATAAAGCCCAAAGAATCATTAAGTTTTTTTCCCCCAGAGCCTAGCTCCGTCCTATTCACACGGTTAATGGCTCATTTGCTAAACAAAAGAACCGTGGTGCAGGGTGAATGGAGATCTCAAACTGAACTTTAGTCATGATATTTTCACTTGCTGTCTTGCACATTTTGGAGTAAATATTTGTTTCCATGGGGTTTTTACATGAATATCTGAAATATTTGCATATCCGATTGTATTGCTTGGATTGAATTACGAACTAGGCCTATGCGCTGACAGGAGAGACACAACTCACGGGCAATGTATGTCAAATAAATTTTTATTTAAAAACAATTTTACCGTATAGCTACTTATTGCAGGCATAGGCCTATAGGTGAAATGAACATGGTTAACATGATAGACTTCTCAAAATCGACGGACTATTGTTATTTTCTAAGTTCCAAAGTCTGACCACGAAGAAATGCACCATACTTATGGTGGACCTGGTGTCCGCCCCTAGTGGTGGTTAATTTGCTATTCAGTCTCCTAGCATCTCACCCTCTCAGCGAGGATGACACATATCATAGCGTGTTGACCAATATGAAATACAACCGACTAATCCACCAATGGTAGCCTGGCATTTAGTTTAGAGACTATCCACTATGGAACCCATCCTGTGTTTTTCTATCGCATTTTCTTTGTCCATTTTGGTGGAAGTTTAATACAGGCAGTTCCAGAATTGGGATTTCTCCCTATGTTGTCCATAGCTATGATGAAACCTGAAATTCCCATCAGCACAGAAACTAAAGTTGCTTTGTTTTTTATATCTTTGATTTCATTACCCAGCTGGTGATGAGTAGAGTGTGACCCTATTTGATGAAAATGCCATATTTGGTCTGTGAAATTAATCCTGACATACAGTATGCCAGCCGCTGTCATTGACAATATTGCAGTGATCACTCCAGTTATCTTCCCGGAATTACTGGCTGACCTTTCACAGGCACCTCTGCATGCTGATCTCTCTGTGAAAGGTACCTCACATGCTAGCCCACTCACAGCAACACACGCAAACACACACACACAAATGAGAAACATTTGCTTTTACAATGAATATGCCAAAATGGTTGAGTGCACACAGTTGCGGTCTATGGTCTGTGTTACCCTCAGCACACAGGTGTGGTCTGTGGTAGTGCAGGCAGACCTCACATACCTGGATAATTGTGCACACACAGACACACAAAAGACATGCAGGAAAAATATCTGGCCATTCATATCCCGGCAGTGTTATCATGCCCTTAACAAAGTGAATCCAGAAACAAGGAAGAGGTGGAGACTATTTCTTATACCCCTTTCACACACAAAACCCGGGAATGACACGGGATATTGAACATGGCTTCGACCCGCTTTTGACCCATTCACACCACACTATGGTCCCGGGTAAGTCCCGGGTTGTCACCATTCACACCAAGACCCGGGTCCGCAAGTTTACTTTCGTAAACGTCACTGCTGAACAGGGCTATCCCCTTCCAACAATATTAAAAGCGGACGTTTTAAAATTTGTTTATAGCCTATTGGAGATTCAAGAAGTTATCTGACTGTTATTGAAATGCATATTTCAAATAAAGACTTTTAACAGAAAGGCTGTGAAACCATGTTGCAAAACTAAATCAAGAATGACACAACTGAATTAATTTCTACATTTTTATTTCTAAAGTAGGCTATAATGGTTTTGTTAGGCTATATAAGTGGAAATTTGATCAAGGCATATTACAGACACATTGAGAAAAGCGCTAAAATGTGCAAAATGCAAAATGAAAAAATTATCTAAAGAAGAGCTAAAAGAAGAATCTTTTTAGCTAAATAAGACAAGACTATCTGCCAGTAGGGTGAGATAGTTTTACTAATTTCAAGATTTGCCAGTGGGGTAAGATAATTGCACTTGTCAAGCAAAAGTAACAAGCTAATATTTTCCACTTCTGAGAAAAAAATAAGATTTTTAAGTCTCATTACAAGACTAAAACACTTTTTAAGACAGACGATTTTTGCAGCGTGTCCCTTTCACACCAATGGCAAACACGGGAATTACCCGGATTGTTGCTTCGGTGTGAAAGGGGTATTAGATGCATTCAGCTGTAGCAGCCTGGCAGAAAATTAATAACAAAAAGCTACGTTTTAAGTGTGAAGTTTTGCTTGGTCAAAAGCTGCTAAAGACAGGAAATTCAAATGAGCACCACAAAGCCAAACTTCAGCTCTCTACACTATCAGGGATTTCCAGTACTCCAGTTTTTTTTATATCTGACTGCTATACAGTTCTGTAGCTATGTTGGTCTGTATTTGAAACAGCATGTACTCATCACTGGACAAAAAAGGAAGTAAAAGGGCTTCGTTATGCTGTTAGGCTAACGTTACTGTTATTTTGTTTACCGGTTTTTGCCAAATCTGCATCATAGCCATAGTATCGCGGAGCTTTCATAACAGCACAGCACCCCCTGTAAAAAAGTAAAAAAGGATAGGCTAGGCTACATGTAGTCTATATCTACAATAACTTTGGGACTAAACAGGCCACTTTTTAGTTCATAAAACTGAAAAGTAGGCTAACTTAGTGAGTACAAGTGGCTCAGCAGTTGGTGTCGTTCAGAGATGTGTGGAACTGCTTATCACTGACAACAAGGCAAAATATCTTTTAAGCAAACTAACGTTATCCACTTGCTCTTGCAAGTTGATTTGTCCACAATTGTGATTCAGAAAAATGTTAAACCATACCGTAAAATTAAAAACTCGCTTTGGACTTGTAGGTTAAAAATAGGTAGTAGCCTACGGCCGGTTTCTGTGCTGTGGCAGCTTAATAAGTGTCAGAGACAGAGCAAATTAGACTCGGGTGAAATCTTGCATTGCAAGAGACTGTTGTTAGCCTTCAGTTGCTAGCAAATTTATGCCCCAATGTTAAGTCAATGGACAATTCATTTCTGGTATCGTAGAATTATAAAGGTTTATTTAAAAACTACAATAAACAGAAATCAAACCCATGAAAAGCATTAGTCCAAAACCAAATTTTTGGCTTGCCAGCTTTTGGAGTTCCTGATAGTCACACAAACACTCAGCTAGACACACTGACACACTATGCATTTTCAAATCATCCACATTGTGATGTTCCTGCGAGTTTCAACTCAAAGTCTCCAGAGAACTGATCTGGATGTCAGGAGACAGAGATGAGAAGACAGAGATAGATAAATGTATGAGTTTACACAAATTCTCAAGTAACACTTTTGAAGCGGCAGAATGTTTTAAACAATGATTGAGGAGTGCATGAGTGGTGGCAACCATGATGGAAAATACAGCAGTTTTAGCTTGTGTCTGACACTGGCTGAATCAATACCTGCAGTGACATCAGTGTACTCTGGAGGACCTGGGATTTCATTGTGATAACAAGTGTGAACAATAGGCATATTAATATCTTCTAAAGACTCCTAATAAATCAGGATCTGAACAGCATTGAGGCAGCCGCTTGCCTGATATGAGGCTCATTCAGAAGGAGCGACTGAGCATCACAGTCTATTTTCAGCGCAGTTGTTCCAGACTGTTTTCAGCTTGGGCCAGTGAACGGGCTGACAAGTGCAGAACCGCTGTGCTTGCACAACTGGGCCATAAGCCATTAAAGGCATTTGGTCGATGATCAAAATTAATTTTCTGTAAACTGCCAGTTCACTGGGAGCGTGTGCTAAAGCAGGTGAGCAGCGAAATACCACAATGGTAGTGCACGGTGAGCACCAACGCAAACAGTTAAGTAGCGTACCTATGACATGCTGTTATTGCACTTATACTTTTGTAAAGACAAGGCTCAACCTTTTTCCCTCAACCAGTCCTCTAACTGAGTGCACCTCGGAGATCACCTACCTGGTTTTGTAGTCATTAAGGTGAGATCCAGAATCACAATAAATCTGGGGAAAGTAAAAGCGGTGAGACTGCAGATTAATATCCATCTTCACAGCGTGTGTCAGATGTGCTGTTTCTGGCAGGAATGCTCTCTGTCTGTCTCTGGATGCTCCCTGCTGTATTACTGGGACAGGTACCAAGAAGGCCTCAGCATCCAGCCCAACTCTTCAAACAGGGCAGTGTAGCAAGATGGCATTCCTCAGCATCCCCTCCTGTTCCATCACCCCTGTTTTACAACACTCTTTTTGGGGTTAGAACAAAAAAATGAAGAAAGGGAAGGTAAAGGTTTGGACAGTAAAAAAGGAATTCAAAAAAGAAGAAAGAAGATCCAGATATTTCCCTTTTTTCAAGGATGCATCTGCTGCTTCTGATGAAGACGGGACACAGCCAGAAAAAGAGAAAGTGTGTGAGAGAGAGAGAGACAGAGAGAGTGCGAGAGATGGAGTAAGGCAGTGGGATGAGGGGCTGGATGTGACGATGAAAAAGGATCCTGAGTGTAGAGAGAGAGAGAGAGAGATGAATCCTGATTCTCTGAGGCTGTGTTTTCTGAGTGCTGCTGCCTTGCTCTCTACTCTAGGCAGATTACATAGCCCCGCCTTCTCCTCCCTGCAGCTCCCCCCTCTTCCCTCCCAGCTGTGACACCAAGCCCCCCCCCCCCCCCCCCCCCCCCCCTGCCATACCCCCACTGCTCAGGCTGGCCCTCCCCCACCCAGCCACAATGTCTGATGTCCTCTCATAAATCCAGGAGCTGTGGCTGCACCATGCAGCGCATGTTCAGATCGATTGCCTTCCCACCCCCCTCCTACAGCCATGCTGAAAACATGCAAACTGGTGAGGTCACCCAGTAATCAGACCAACTGCTCTTCTTATTTATCTGTCTGCTCAAGGATAGCATGAACCAGAGCTCTTCATCACACATACCCACTCAGATACGCTCACACACACATACACACACACACACACACACACACACACGGATATACACATGCTACTTGTCTTTATCATCCTAATGAATGATAATGAGGGCTGTGATGGGATGCAGGAGAAATATGCAGAGGTGGGGGTGGGTATTTTACCCATTGAGAGGTAGGATTGTATCAGCCTGATCCTTCTCATGCTCATGATGGCTGGGGGTGGAGTCCAGGTCTTCACAAACCTGATTTGACTCTGCCCTCAGGGCGTGTCACTTGTGATTACCATTACTGTTTGTTAACAACACCAAAAGGCAGAGTAACTGTGTGGTTGCCAGGGCTGTCAGAAAAAGAGGGTATAGTATAATCAGTATAATAAAGTAACAAGTCCACCAACACGGCTAGTCATCTACTAAGGTACACCAGCAAACAATATTATGATGTTAGCTACGCCGACCAGCTAAGCTAGCTAATAATGTGGCTATTTATTAACAACAAACATAATATCCAGCTAAATCAGCATCATTTACATGCTAGTTTCATACTGGCACCACAGGCCACAAGCATAGGGTATCTGTATGTAGTCAGCGTTATCTGCATGAAACTCTCTATAATACTATTTTCACGTCACATGATGGGAGCATCAGCTGGTTTGAGGGGCAGTTTTGCCGTACTGGTGCAACTAACCTTAAATTGATCAAAAAATATTTTTTACAGTTAAATCAGAGATTGTAAAAGAATTCAGGACATGCGTTTTCAGGCACTTTTATCATCCTGTTTTTGAGTTAGTGCATAGTGAATTGAAAGCTCTCTTGGCAGTTTTTGGTGTTATTCATTGATGTAGGCCTAAGAATAATGGGGAGATAACAGTCACCCACAGCAAAATGCTACCGGTCTGAAATCTCTTGGTGGCTGAATTATGAAATTATGAGGCTTGACCTCTGGCTAACTGCATCAATCTAACGTTAGCCAGAGGTCAAGATATTGTAAACTAGTTGGCTAGCTAACTATGGTGAGACTTTATAATTCAAACATTTTTATGATTTGTTACTGTTATATTCATGTAATGTCATGGCAGTATTGATTTGGTGAATTATTTCAATACAGAAATATTGTTTCCTATCAGTGGGCAAAATGCACCTTTTTGCCACTGGGTGGCAGTCTAAGACCACAAATGGAAATGGGAGCTATTACGTTCAAGGCTCTTTAAGGGGTTTGAAGAAATCTGTGCTCAGTGATTATTAGGCCTACATGTTGTTTGGAATACAGTAGACCAACATAGCTACAGACCTGTATAGCAGTCAGATGTAAATAACTGAGTACTGGAAATACCTGATTGTACAGAGAGACATGTTTGTTTTGGTGGTGCTCATCTGAATTTCCTGACTTTTGCTGCTTTTAACCAAAACAAAAATCTCACTTAAAACTAGGGATGTGAGAATAATTTGATTCATGTAATAATCGCGATTATACATTTTGTGCTTCTGTATCGATGCGCAAATTTCAAATTTCGAATATACTATCTTGTTAGATTTCTGAGTTTTTTATGCCAACATCTGATACAAGTTTAAACCCAAAATAGATAACTCATTGACAAAAGAACAGAGTTGTTTCAGAAATAATGCAGATACTTCCTTGTCAGCCAGAGCTGTATTTAGCATGATAGTATGGCAGAGGGTAGCATGGAAGAACGAACTTGAAGAGCCACACAGTAGGCTATGTAGGCTAAGCTGTGCCACACAAAGCTGAAATATTGTCGCATCGTGCAGTTTCACCCAGAGTTTCACCCAACTGTGCTTTCGCTATATGCTCAACTTGGTAGAGCCAAGATATGTCATCCCATCTTGTTTATTTTTGTTCACCGAAACGATGATACCCAGTGGTTGCGCTAGAATAAATCCATCGACGTGACGGATGGGGTTGAAAAAAATACGTCAGACCGCCACCGTCTATTTTTACCG
This sequence comes from Synaphobranchus kaupii, assembly GCA_029718625.1. NCBI lineage: Eukaryota > Metazoa > Chordata > Actinopteri > Anguilliformes > Synaphobranchidae > Synaphobranchus > Synaphobranchus kaupii. The sequence continues at coordinate 29,823,931 of CM056382.1, read as the reverse complement.
GTCATTAAGTTCATTTTAATGTTTACCGATTTTATATTTTAGTCACGTGGCGCTGTAATGGCGACATGTAATCCAGCTGTCTCTCGTGTTGGTGTTTGTTAATTTGAATGTATTTTGTTGTGTCTGGCTTTTGTCTTTTGTTTTTTTCATGCGCTGTGTGTCTGTTGTGGTGCGGGGAAGCAGGCTGGAGATTTTTCGGGGCACTCCTGCTGCTTGTTTTGATAATATTCACGAATTGTCTAGTCGGGAAAATTTCGTTTGTGGTTGTCACCATGGAGACGCATTCGTAACATATGCTCGGGAATGTCCGTTGGATCTGGCAGCAACAAAGTTTAAGATGAAGTTGAAGATGTCGGGACTGATCCGGGAGTGCAGGCCATCTCCAAAAGGCAACCAGTGAAGGGAAGGAGAAGATAATGCGGGGGAGGAGCGAGGCGACGAGTGGGAAGGCTGAGTTTCTGTGGGACAACGAGGGGCAGGGGGATGAGGAGGACGAAGAGGGAGAGGAGAACAGGTAGGCTGAGAATGGGACCGGAGAGGGAGAGGACTACACGTATGGGTATGGACGCTCCATTGTTGCCCTATATATTTGAGCCACCCCCTGTTGCTGTTGCTGCCAGAGCTGCAGAGAATGTGGTCCACCCAAGATAATCTCGATGTTTCTGAATGGTATGATAACAGTCTTATGTAATGTGAACATCTGTAATAAATATCTGCCTAGAATCCAGAATCCTGTTTTGTATTTCTATTACCATTACCGCAATAACAGGATAGCTGTGTGCAAATTGCTGGACAGCCACAATTACTGCTACTGATATAACGTGAGCAGTCTCCCTAATTGGAATCCCGTTTTGTATTTCTACCATTATACCATTTAGGTTTCTGTAGTTGATAGACAGCCTCTAGTAATAAACATGTCATAATCTAGTACATTTTCACATTAGTGGAGCATACAGACTGACTAATTTATCATCAGACAGGAGTTGTGGATGGGCTGCCTGCTGTGGAGCTCAATTTCGGCGCTCAAATCCGACCCTGGCGCAAAAATGTCTTTCTTACAAGGGAGAAACCGCGGTTCTTGAAGTCTAGATAATATAGCTACATAACTAGATGTTACTAGCTAATGTAGCCATGGGTCTGTGGAGAAACTAAATAGGCACAGGTACTTTCGTAGCATTTTGTTCGCACTGACAGTTGTTGTTATTATTGGCAAACAAAGCTAATCTAAAATAGCTGTCACTCACAGTGATGTTGAGAACTAGTTGAAAATAAAGCAATATAATTGGAGGGGAAATTTTGTTCCATACCATCCAGTACAGGTACGCGTCAATATGTCACACAGCCGTTTTACATGAAGAAGAGAGGAAAATATTTTTGGCCTAGATCATTTCTCTGAAGTAATTAAACTATGGGTAACCATTTTATTACTTAAGAGAGGTAAATTTTCATTGTGTGGGGTCTTAACATATTCTTCCAAGGGACAGAAAGGTGCCGCAGAAGCAGCTTAACCCACACATACATGTAAAAATATGGAACTGACTGGGCTACTTGTACTGAGGTACAGACAATCCAAATGCAAACCAACATGTAAGACAGCTGACTGACCTGCCAGCACTGGGCACTGACACTAAAGTAATTACCTACTCTATGATGTATAGGAGCCCAGTATGAGGATTAAAGGTTCTGTGCTGCAGGGGTGAGCAAGCACATCCACACACAGAGGAAGGACACGGGCGCAGGTGTAGAGCTGTGCTGGAGGGTGGGGGGAGGAGCAGCAGACACACGGAAACAGCCCCTCCCCCACTACCCCACCGTCTGCACTTGCACTTCATACAGCAGCTTCCTAATCCTTAAAGTGATAGGCTCCACTTCTGCGTGTCTGTGAGAAAGCATTTGAGCTGGAAGCACCTGTCAGCAGCAGCATTATCTGCTGTTTGACAAACAGAAACAGATGAAGAGACACAAAAAAGTGAGAAAGGAATAGATATTGTCAATGACAACTGTATATAGTAATTGTAAACAGTTTTTTCCTATTTTTTCACTCGTCATAACTGAATGAACAGAAAGTTGGAAAGCTAAAGTATCAGAATTGAGCTTACTAATCACGCTCTCTCAAAATTATTTTGTATTTGTCAGTATTTGAATCTGTTGTATTTTCTGTTACTTCGTTTTCGGTGTTATTCGTGTGTTTGTTTTTTCATTCTCCGTCTCCCATCCACATGCTTGTGTTTTCACTTCCTCATTGTGTCACCCCCGCCTCTCATCTCTGCTCCTGATTACCTATGTGTTTCACCTGTCCGCTACTCACCTGTTTCTCGTTTGCTTGTTAGTCTTGTGTATTTAAGTTCCACTCTGTTCTTTGTTCTGTGTGAGTACATCACAGTTGCCATCTTTGCCCTGTGTGAGTACATCACAGTTGCCATCTTTGCCCTGTGTGAGTACATCACAGTTGCCATCTTCCCTGTTTCGCTACAAGCCTCTTTCTGACCCGTGTTTCTGCTAGTTTCCCGTTTGCCTGTTTTCTGTGCTTCTGACTTTTGTTTCTGTTTTCTGGATTGTGTTTTGTACTTTTACCGTGACTTCCTGGTTTTTTGACTACTGCCTGTTTCCAGACTTCGCTTGGATTGTGTTTTTGTACTTTTGCTGTGTCTGCTGGTTTTTGATCTCTGCCTGTCCACTGACTACGTCTTCGCCTCATCCCTGGATTTCGAACCGAAATAAACTCTGTATATTATTATTTACGTGCTGTCTGCATCTGAGTCCCTACCACATCCCTGACAGTATTCTTTTGTACCATAACTTGTTTTGTTTAAATCCTGTTTGGGAGTACATATTTCTTGAGAATGTAAAAACTTGTACCATACTCGCATGAATGTGGTAACTGTAACAATGTCACATGATTACAACAGAACATACAGTAAGATGTACAGTATATTCATGGTATATTGTACATTTATATATTGCTCTTGTAGGAAATGACATTCATTGAGAGCTACATATATGTGAGACAACTGAGAAGGCCTTGCAAGCATATATGTCAGTGGTTGATACTGACACAGGATGACTGCAGGCACCTGGGGAAACCCCAGGGACTGATATCTTCCCTCACCCCCTGGGCCCATCGCCACTGCTGAATTTCTGGCGCCCCTGCTAGAATTTGTTTAAAGCTAAGCATAGAGGCAAATGGGCCCATTGTTACAGAATAGGGCTGGGTGGTATACCGTATTTTCGGTATAGCGGTATATATTCATGCAACAGAATGCAACCGCCATCACTGGTATTTTATTGTTTGTCATCCAATAAATATTAAATTGCAACAGTATGATTAAGAATTTGTGATGTAAACTTAAAGTGAATTGTCTGTTTTGAACGAAGCTCCATTTCATTAAAAAACGTGACGTGCCGTTGCAAACAAGACATAGAGAAGTTTGTGGAAACACATGATGAGCTGGAGCCAAGTGACACCAGTGGTGAAACCTCTCAGCCTCTGCTGCATCTGGTGGAATTTAAAATTGTTAGGAAATACCTGGAAATGGAAATATATTTGGACCATAGATTGTATTTTTTTAAAATGTGTTTATATATGGTCTATGGAACAAGCAAAACTGGAAAAGCTTGGATTTTTTAATATATTTTGCCTGAATATTTTGTATAGTAGCCTAATTGTTTTGCAGGTTGCACATTAAGGTTTTTTTTTTTTTTCCTGATTTTTCCCTTTTTCTCCCAATTTGGTAGCCAATTGGCTATGCAATTCAATTCCCCCCGTGCTGCTACAACCTTTGTCTGGTAGAAGGAAAGAGGGCTCCACGTCCTCTTCAGGGCGTGACTCCTCAACCTCCTAACTGTGATTCCAGCTTGCCCAGGGCTGTGTGACGATTCTCTCCGAGTCCCTCCCCCCACCCCAGGAGCAGCCGCCAATTGCCACTCCCTCAAGGCATCAGCCATACGTGGATCTGGCAGGACCGGGGATCGAAAGACATAGGCTGTGTTCGGAATCGCTCCCTATTCACTCCCTCCCTATACACTACTTAGGGAATCTACATAGGGCACTAGATAGGGATTCACTGGTGGAAAAGGAGGTGATTTCGGACACTACATAGTCTGAATAGGTTACTTAGCAACGCGCAACGCTTGCGTGACAGCGGTCACCGGCTTGGTGAGAAAGCATGCAAGAAACGGTAAAAAAGTTTTCTTTTTTAATTTTGAACAAGGGTTTTGTTGTCTCGTTGTAGGTAGATAGGTAAGTTAGGTAACTAGGTAGCTAGCTAGCTAATTAAGTTGCATTTTCCATTAAACAGTAATAATTGTTAAATTAAAAAAATAGTTAACACTTCGTAATATATTTAATCTACCGCGTTTATTTATATTTCGGTTATAAAGCCGATTAAACTGATTTAATATAGGCTACAAGATGAAACTTGCATTTATATTTACATTTGTAGACCAGCGCAGGCTCAGCCATCGCCATCTTGACAAAAAAAATATCTCCGGTCATGTAGTGTACATTGTTTGTACCCTACATTGTGTGGTGCATTGTGGGGGATATTGAGTGGACTATTTAGGGTGTCAAATTGACATTTTGAATTTTGGACACCCTACAAAATGGCCGATGCACTATATAGTGAATAGGGAGCGATTCCAAACACAGCCAGAGAGTCTGCGCCTTTGTCCGCTGCACCACCGTGGTGCCCACATTAGGGTTTTTAATGTTTACTATCCAATTTTTTAAATGTTTTTTTCAATGTTATTCAATGTTTCACACCGTTCAGTGTTCATGTTCCTAATAAAAATAGTGATTGAATATTACTAAATTTTGATTGATCCTTTCAACGGTTAGGACTACAATATTTTACTTCTTGTGTAATTTGTATTGTAAAACCAAATACCGTCATTCTGTCAATAATATGAAAAATAGTCACTTTGTTTTGAAAACAAAAATTTGGGTCAAATCACTGGTTTTAGAATTTTGCTGAATTTATGCTGGATTTCTCTCAATAGTTCTTCTGATTGTTACCAACTAACCATTACCGTTCCCCAATATTTTCCATAAAAATTTTTTTCCAGCTCAAGCTTTAATTTCAAAATTGCACACCTTTAAGAAAATGTAGCTTTTCGTGCTTAAATTGTGTGCAGAACGGGAACTACATACATTTGAAGTCGAAAGTTTACATACACCTTAGCCAAATCCATTTAAATTCAGTTTTTCACAATTCCTGACATTTAATCCGAGTAAACATTCCCTGTCTTAGGTCAGTTAGGATCACGACTTTATTTTAAAAATGTGAAATGTCAGAATAATAGTAGAGAGAATGATTTATTTCAGATTTTATTTCTTTCATCACATTCCCAGTGGGTCAGAAGTTTACATAGACTCTGTTAGTATTTGGTAGCATTGCCTTTAAATTGTTTAACTTGGGTCAAATGTTTTGGGAAGCCTTCCACAAGTTTCTCACAATAAGTTTCTGGAATTTTGGCCCATCCCTCCTGACAGAACTGGTGTAGCTGAGTCAGGTTTGTAGGCCTCCTTGCTTGCACACGCTTTTTCAGTTCTGCCCACAAATTTTCGATTGGATTGAGGTCAGGACTTTGTGATGGCCACTCCAATACCTTGACTTTGTTGTCCTTAAGCCATTTTGCCACAACTTTGGAAGTATGCTTTGGGTCATTGTCCACTTGGAAGAGCCATTTGCGACCAAGCTTTAACTTCCTGGCTGATGTCTTGAGATGTTGCTTCAATATATCCACATAATTTTCCTTCCTCATGGTGCCATATTTTTTATGAAGTGCACCAGTCCCTCCTGCAGCAAAGCACCCCCACAACATGATGCTTTCTCCTACAGAGCGCCACTACTGTGGAACACCCTGCCAAAATTTATAAGGGAATCAGACACTGTCTCAATATTTAAGTCTAGATTAAAAACGCACCTCTATGATCAGGCTTATAATGAGCTATAGTCTGGAGACAGTCTTTTTTTACATTCTGCCGGCGGGGCTTATGCCCCGCATCTCGAGAGTTGCTGTCCGGCTTCCTGTCCGTTGCTGCTTGCCCCTCCCTCCTTACCACCGCTGCCAGCTGCTCCCGCCGCTATCGGCGCCCAGTTCCCCACCATCACTGCCGCCACATCTGGACTGTCATCTAGCTGTTGCAAATTATATTATCATGGACATTGGCTGTTTTGACCATGTTGGTCCTTAAGCCCTTGACCCTGAGCCGACCAGAGGAGGATGGGTTCCCCCATTGAGTCTGGTTCCTTCCAAGATTTCTTCCTAGTTACACCAGGGAGATTTTCCTTGCCACTGTTGCCTTTGGCTTCCTCTTGTGGGGAGTGTAGGCTGGGTTTTGCTGTTTTGCTGTGAAGTGCATTGTGACAACTTGTTGTGAAATGCGCTATATAAATAAATATTGATTGATTGATTGATGCTGCCACCCCCGTGCTTCACGGTTGCGATGGTGTTCTTCGGCTAGCAAGCCTCACCCTTTTTCCTCCAAACATAACGATGGTCATTATGGCTAAACATTTCAATTTTTGTTTCATCAGACCAGAGGACATTTCTCCAAAAAGTAAGATCTTTGTCCCCATGTGTAGCTGCAAACTGTAGTCTGGCTTTTTTATGCCGGTTTTGGAGTCGTGGCTTCTTCCTTGCTGAGCAGCCTTTCAGGTTATGTCGATATAGGACTTGTTTTACTGTGGATATAGATACTTTTGTACCTGTTCCCTCCAGCATCTTCACAAGGTCCTTTGCTGTTGTTCTGGGATTGATTTGCACTTTCGCACCAAAGCACGTTCATCTCTAGGAGACAGAACGCGTCTCCTTCCTGAGCGGTCTGACGGCTGCGTGGTCCCATGGTGTTTATACTTGCATACTATTGTTTGTACAGACAAACGTGGTACCTTCAGGCGTTTGGCAATTGCTCCCAAGGATGAACCAGACTTGTGGAGGTCTGATGTCAAGGAAAGAGGCACTGAGTTTGAAGGTAGGCCTTAAAATACATCCACAGGTACACCTCCAATTGACTCAAATAATGTCAGTTGGCCTATCAGAAGTTTATAAAGCCATGACATCATTTTCTGGAATTTTCCAAGCAGTTTAAAGGCACAGTCAACTTAGTGTATGTAAACTTCTGACCCACTGGAATTGTGATATAGTGAATTAAAATGAAATAGTCTGTCTGTAAACAATTGTTGGAAAAATTACTTGTGTCATGCACAAAGTAGATGTCCTAACTGACTTGCCAACACTATAGTTTGCTAACATGAAATCTGTGGAGTGGTTAAAAATTAGTTTTAATGACTTCAACCTAAGTGTATGTAAACTTCCGACTTCAACTGTACATGCTTGGGGCAGAGTTTGAGGGTGTGTCCCACGTTCAACCAATAAAAGTGCAGCCAGACAGTGAGTTAAGTGCACTATATCCAGGTGCATTTTACCCACAAAAAAAAACATGGATTATCTAGTGCATTACAAATACCATCAGGGAATGTTGTGTAATGACAATTAGGTTCAATACAATGTTTTCATTTCACGTGCATAAACAGGAATGTATATTTGAAATTATGAATTAAAATGTAGATTATAATTTCCATGAGATGTTGATGAGTTTTAAAAAACATTCTCCTATAAATTTGACATCCTATCTGATTAACTAAGGACTACACAAGTCTTCTTTCAATCAATGATTTATAAATTATCACAAGAAATACTACATTCACCAAATTTGAGAATATTTTGTCATATAATATATGGGCATGCCACCAGATCTGTCCTCTAATATTTTTTGGTCGGTCTACTTATTGGAAATCCTCAGGCCCATCCAGTTGTGTTTCAAGTTGTCTGTATTCTTCTTGCATTTCTCTCGCAGTCGCGGTCATGCGCAAACCCCACTGCCGATTCTGGAGAGTGTAGACATCCACGGTTCTCACACTCTGAAACATGTGGTGTCACCAATGGCTTCTTTGCACACTGCAGACTACAGCTAAGCTCACATACAGCGGAGTTGGAGGTAGACCTTCTTTCATATGCGGCTTTACAGGTGCCCGATCAACCAGCGGGGGTTGCTAGATAGCAGATAGCAATGAATGCGGACCCCGAACTGACTGGACCCTCCCATACCATGTTGATTGCACCGCACTATGGATCTATCGGCCATAGTCGGCACTGGCCGTGGGGCTCATCCATCCATCACTGCGTGGTGCCTTTTATTTACCGTTGTTTTATTGCAAAGTAAATAAAGTATTTTATTCTTATCAAATGTATGAGAGAGATTATAAATTATCAAATTATAGAGAGAGGGGAAAAGAAAGACGGACAGAGGGAGGCAGTGTCACAGCAGGCTGTGAGCTACTCTGTAAGGTCAGAGACAGTTGAAGCTCTAAGAACACAGGAAGAGAAACTGCCACAGCAGCACTCGTTTCAAATGATGACACATCCACCCCTCTCCCAGTACAATGACAAAACTGCTAATTAAAAGCGCAGTGGCAGGTCAGGGCCAGCACCATCTGGAAAGTCACGCACGCACGCACGCACAGTATGGGGGGCCAAAACCTTTACATCCATTTTACAATGCGACTGGTTTTGCAACTTGCATTGTGTCATGCAAAGCATATAGCCAATCAAGTAGCTAAGCGAGTGGCAGAACCAGTCACTAGGTAATTCGCTATATGTCATTTGCAACTATAGCTCCACAGTTAGGTTCGCAGCTAGCTCAGCAAGTAGTTCAGCAGGTAGCTTAGTACGTCACAAAACCTATTGTACAACGCATGTAGTTGAGTAAGTAGCAAAACCAATCGCATTGCACAATGCAAGAGAAAAGAGGTGGAGGAGGGAGGAGGACAGGAGAGTCCTATCAGTAAGTACAGAGTAAGAGAGAGAGAGCGAGAGAGAATCCATGTGACCAAGTAAGCCCAATCTCCTCAAAGCACATCCACTCAAAGGATTCTTCCAGAGGGAAGGCTGGCTACTGCAATATGGCACATACGCACATGAGCTCCATGCTCCATCAATGCCTGACATCCCACAACAACAGAGCACCATCAGCAGCAATCAAATCTGACTCCACTGACAGAACAGCTGCCACCACATCATTGGAGGAATGTAATCTGAAACACCACAGGAACAGCGTGAGAATGTTGTGTATCAGCTGGGTCATCTCCACAAATATTTAGTTTTTGTACAATACAAAGTTCCATATGCTCAAAATCATTGATAGAACCATCAAAACCTTTTGAAAAAGTAAAAATTCTCATTGTTTCTCACTGTCATCAGGCAACTTTATGGCTATGCTAAAAACTAGAAAGGTAACAAGGTAGCCTAAACGTTATGATGAGCCTAGCCAGCCCGTTGTTAACTTAACCTTAACAGCAGGGAGGACTTGCCGTAAGAGGCAATAGATTTCCGTTCATCGGTTTGCCTTAGACACGGCTGTGATGGGTGTGATAAACCAACATTGGTTAGCCTATATTCCATGTCACTAAAATAAAATAAGTGCTTATGTTTCTAATTTTGTCTGAGTAGTAGACCTATTTAAATGAAAATAACTATGTAGCCTATGTTGTTAAAAGATTGAGTATAATGTCACTGTGACAATACTGACATGGATTATTATTATATATACTTCTTTTTTTTTGTTTTACAGCTGTGTGGATAGGCAACAGTCGGAACTCACTCTAAGCTCCAGAGACTGTGCGAATAACATTAGCCTACCAAAAATGGTGGATTGTGTTGTAGGCTATATGGTGTAACGTTATAATAAAATAAAAAACTTTTTTAATGGTCTAAATGTCCATTTGTTTTAATCTGTAAGCTAATTTTGCTTAATGACTAGGCTAAATATAGATTATTACAATAGCCGAAGCTACAAGTAAAATTTCCAAGGTTGATAGGCCTGTAAGTAGGGAGATCAGAGTCGGTATTGTTGTGCCCCAGGGTCGTTTCTCCAATGTTTTCACCAAATGAAAAAGAAGCTGAATTGCTGTCATTCAGTATTTACAAGTCTTTTACTGCCATCTGCTGGGTAAATACATGAATGACACAACATACACAACATAGCCTATGCGGAATAGGCCTACATTATTTTTAAAAAATGATATTTTAATTTAATTAGCCTATACACCATACAAAATAATCCACCATCTTTGGTAGGCTATAGGCTCAGGGTGTGTCTCGTTCCGATCGCTGTCTCAGGCTTCCTGTGGACTAGCCTACGTTACCTTTGCTCTGCACATAGCCTAAGGGTAAGGCTATCTAAAAGAAAACAATAATTAATAAAAATCCTGATGCAAATGCCCACAGTGAAAATGGTAGCATATTTTTCAGGCATAGTCTGCCATGAATAGCTGGCTGGTTTTGACCATGCAAACATTAACGAAAGCAGGGGAACTAGGCTAAAGTTTGGGCTGGCTATGGCTCATCGGAACTTTTAGGCTACCTTGTTTCCTTTTTCATTCTTATCATCTAGCCTATAATCCCCAAACACAGAGAACTACGAAATATCGCTATCTAACTGTCTGACAACCAAAATCAGAGACAACATTTAGCATTTTCAGTTCGGCGTTTTGGCACGGTTTTTTGCATTTCAATTCACTCTTGTGCCACAAAAGCAAGAAAACGATATGTTAAATGGCGAATTGACTTGTCATTTCTTTTTTGTCAGGGATCATGCGATTACAATACGAAACTGCTAATGCAAATGTCGTTTTTCATTTTCATTTAAATTATGGCAGGGTTGTGTCATAGAGGGCGAGAAAAATGTAATGTGAAATGGATTTGCATTGACATTTTCAAATTGTCAGATAAAGTACGTAGCCTACATTAACTTGAAAATGAAAATGCAAAGTGGCCTTTTGCATTTTCATTTGAATTATGTCATGGTTTTTGCGCACATCGAATGTAAACGAAATGCAATCACCGATCTGTTGGACCAGCAGACCTGAGATTGTTGTTGCACAGAAAATGGAAAGTACTGATTTATTGGACGCTGTATGAAATATGTAGCCTACGGTAACTGATGCAAAAATAGTAATAGCCTAAAACATATGAATTCGGTAAAAAGACACCGAATGCACGTAAAGAGACTGGAATGATCGTTATTTCTCAGTCATAGCCTGAGTGAGGGGGAAAAAGATTTTGAATGCAAGGCAGCTTGCATGTTTACGTGACTGTAGTCAACTATTTTTTTTGCTATTTTCCAGATGTATTCCATGAATAAATAAATAAATAGGATAAAACATGACATAATGCATAGGCTACATACGACAAAATTAAATGTTGTTTTGAAAGGACCGGAGTTAGCGTTAAGCATTGAAGGTGGTCTTTTCTATGCAATAACAAACAAAAAAAACATCAGAAATATTATGCTTACACGCTTAACTAGGCTATAATCTTTTTTTTTAAATGTTTTGTTGACTGTGGTTGATTAAAATAAAATGGGGACCACAACACCGGGACCACAATCAAAAAATAATCTGCTTGGAAGTAATAGTTCTGCTTACTTTTTGTTAGGCTACTGAATGATAAACATACAATAAAACGTTATTGTTGTAGTTGTAGCTGTTTTAGCTATGTTTGCTAGCAAAGCCAAAACCTTCATGCAAAGGGTGTCCATGACGCCAAGTATCCAGTTGTGCAGGTCGAACTCACTGATCAGTAATGAAACACCTCCGATATCCGACCTCCCACGCAAGCAGGGTTAAACAGAAAACTTTTTACCGGAAATATTTGAAATTTTACGTGTGAGCTTTTCAACAACGGGTACAGCCACTGAGCCACTCAGTCAGTCAGTTATCCACATCCAGGCGTTTAGGCCTGCCCGCTCTGGGTCCGGGCAAAAAAACTAAAAAGAGGCATTCATTTTAAACCTGATGGTCTGGATCTACAGGTAGCCCTAAACTAAAGGAATACTAATGAAAAGAATTTGAGTCGAACCACAGCAACCCCTGGGGACTATGAGAAACCAAACCAGCAGACCTAACACAGCTTATAGATGACAAATGTTGTCCTATTACTTGTGATTAACACAATGAAAATGTATCTCCAACAATGTGTCAGTTAAGATCTGCATTGAATCAACTTACACATTCCTTGCAATGTGTATTTGTATGTGTGCGTCATGGCGGCAAGCGGCTGGCAGCAGAAACACCTGAGCGTAGCACTGTTACATCTATTGTTTTTAAAGATATAAGCGCACAGCACACACCCGTTGTAACTACCGACGTTAATGTAGTGGATGCACAACATAGTAATGTGGTGGAAACTTGTTTGGATTATGTGTTTAGTCTCGACAATTAAACTGATCTACAAACAAGCACTGCTCAGCGGTAGAATTTACCAGCAGCCGTGGCAAGCCCATGACCCCACCTTGAATCACCTGGCGGACAGGGAGCTATCAGGTGCGGATTTGGCAAAATTCGTACATCCCCTGACTGAGCAGCAGTGGATGGCCTTCAGAGACCGACTCAACACCAGGCGGCTTCGGGAGAGGCACTTTGTTTCCTCCGGGAATCCGGTGAGGTGGATACGGCTCGCTACCTTGCTGTACGGAGTATTTTTTAAGAATGGAATGTTCACTTCAGAGAGCCACAGTGGGGAAACCCTTCGGATTACCGCTGCTTAAATATGTAGCGCGAATTTTGAAGAAGTTTCCAATACAAGAACCATTCCCAGAGGATTTAACATCTACCGAGATCGCGGACTGGATTAAAATGCAATTGCGTTTCATTCGAGACACAATTCAGCCCGCCCTCCTGACTAACACTCTTCGGGGGAGAAAGCGTAAGAAGGTGGGTAGGAATAAACTGTCCTACCTTTGGCAGCAGAGAAGATCAAGGGCGATCCAGATTATTTTAAACCACAGTGAGTACCATGACCCGCCTCCTTGTCCTAACGACACCGCAGCTGTGCAGTGTTATTATGAAAATAAGTGTCGGAGCCGAACAACAATCAATGACCCACTTCCATCCCCGCCTTGGCTCAGTACATTGCATCCTACTGAAACAGCGTTTTTACCCGAAACATCGCATTTTACGTGTGAAGAGGTACACACTGTTTTACGTAATTTGCCAAATAACAAAGCTAGTGGCGCAGATGGGGTAACATATGAAACTTTGAAGACCACACAGACTTGTAAGACACTAACTACCATATTTAATGTCTGCCTGGAAAATCGTAGAGTCCCCGATACATAGAAAGGAGCCTTAGTGCATATAATCCCCAAAAAAGACAATATACCTAATGATCCTTCAACATGGAGAGATATATCTCTCCTCCCTACCATCTATAAAGTGTTCATGAAGTGTATTCTAGCCCGTGTCCTTCCATGGCTGGTAGAGGCAAATATCTTATCCCCAAAGCAGAAGGCCTATATCAACAGGCAGGGAATGAATGAGCACGTGTTTTGTCTTAAAACAGGGATTGATGATTTTAAGCATGAATCCTGTAGGCTGTATTCAGTCTTTCTGGATTTCAGAGATGCTTTTGGTACCTTGGCTCACAATGTTATGATCAACTCACTAGAGGAAATACACTTACCTCAAGTGTTTATTGACATTGTTAAAGATGTGTATAGTGGCTCTTTTATTCAAGTTATCTGTGGAAAACGACTCACAGACCCTATATTTCTCCAGGTTGGCATTAAAACAGGCTGTCCATGGAGTGCAGTAAATTTTGTGATTGCCACTAATCATTGGTTAAAGTGGCTGTGTCTATGTGCCCCTCCCAATGTGATTTCCCCCAACCCCGTACAGGGGTATGCAGATGACGTCGTTAGCTTCTCGTGATGGGAGAGTAATAAAGAGCATGCTCTCTCAGACGGACTCTTTTCTTGAGTGGTCAGGCTTGGAGGTGAAGAGCTCTAAGTGTGCTGTTTTGTATGAGAGGGGGAGCGGGGGCAACCGTTGGTATCACTCGAAATCTGATAAAAGCCCTGTGTTCACTATAGCATCAAGTCCGATTCGTGTATACTCTCTCCATGAGACATATACTTATCTCGGACATAAGTTAAATATAGCTGGTGAATGGAAGGAGCAAGTTAATGACATCATCTCTGAGTTCACTACTAGGCTGCATATGATTGATATTTCCCCACTACCGCTGACTATGAAGTTAGAGGCAATTAGACAAGTGGCTTTGTCTAAAATTCAACATCTTTTCTCAAATGTTCATATTCCACGCAAAATACAATTTGAGCTGAATAATAAAACTGGTTTGTCAGGAAATGGTTTGGCTTAAATACCCACACCACCACATTATCTTTCACACCAAACAGGAGGGAGGGTTGGGAGTGCCCAATGTGGAATGGATCTACACTGCTACACGGCTTTTTCATCTTTTTAAAATGCTGAACAGTGATGATAGAACAGTCAGAGAGCTTGCTAAAGCCTCGTTCTTTTTGGATATGAGGCATCGCAAGGTCCCTCTGGCTAGCGAGTCTGATCCAGGCTTTCTGGGCTTCCGGAGGAAATCCAATGGCAAGATGGACACACGCTCTGCTGGCTTTGGGGTCTGGTCAGATTGGCCTGACCTAAATGACCTCTGTGTTCAGACAGGAGTGACTCTGGAGTGGGGACGAACTGACTCTGGGACTGTTACAGTTTCAGAGGATATTATAACTGATCAGCTCGCTAGTGTAAGAGCAACTGTTAGATACAGGGCCTCGGATCCCATTCCATATTTAATAATATTGCAATTGATGAGGAGATTATCATTTTCACTGTTAAAGCAAGATTGCAGGTTCTACCAATAAGACTTAATCTTTCTATCTGGTTTCCTGATTCTCAGTTACCTCACTGCTTGCATCATGATCTTGAACAAATCACTGAATCCTTATCACATATTCTGAATGGCTGCTATGCATACAAAGGATTGTACATAGCAAGGCATGATAGAATTGTGGAGCTGTTAGTGAAAGACCTATTACCATTATATTAATCTCCTGTAAGAATGTACAAGCATTCTCGTGTAACTCCTACCATGTTCAATCTTTGCAATAATGATACTGATATATTTCACAATGTGTCTACTAATTCTCCAGATGTTGTTATTGTTGATGAGGAAAGTAGAGCTGTGTCTGTCTTGGAGGTAGGCTGTACTTTTGACTCCAGTCTAGAAGAAGCCTTCCTCACGAAGGTAATGAAGTATCAGCCTCTGGTGTCGGCTCTGGAACAACTCGGCTATAAATGTAGGTTTCTAGTTTTTATATTTGGCAGTCTTGGTAATGTTCATAGACTAGTGGTGAGGGGTCTGCAATTAGCTGGAATGCAAAAATTGCGGGAAAAGCAGTTGGCAAGATATTGCTCCATGTCAGAAATTATAGGTAGCCGCCATATCTGGAGGCGGCGTTGTTACCTATACCCTTAAAAAAAGAGCCTACAAGTGTCCATAGCACTGCTGTGTACTGTGTGTCCCCATTGTTTATGTCCTTTGATGTTACTTTTAGTATGTGGACATAAATAAAATTATTAAAATGTGTGTGTGCACGTGCATGCATGTGTGTGTGTGTCTGTATGTCAAAGTTTGACATAATTAGACTCAAAATTAGACTCCTTCGAACTGATGCAAAGATAGATCAATAAACTACTTTGCAACAACAAGGTTAGTGAACCAAAAAGCATTCTCATCCCAGCAAAGGAGCTTCAGGGGGTGCTGAAAGTTCAGTCCCCATTTCCAGCACGCAACTTAAGAGTTCCTTATAACTCTGAGAAAGACAGGCCCCTGACATATTGGGCCCTATCTTACACCCCGCGCAAAGCGGCACTAACCCAAACGCAAGTGTCTTTGCTATTTTACACCCGGTGCTAGGTTCATTATAATGCCTAGCGCTTACGTCCTTTAACTACCATGTATTCTTGCGCCCATTGCAAGTGAACTGGGCGTGTTGGTCTTAAGATCAGGAGTGGCCAGGATTATTTTTGGCGTATTGCTATCTTGAGCCAGCAGAAAGCACTTGCGCTAGAACCACCACAAACCTGGTCTAAAGTCATGTCGCAGTTGTTTACATGTTATTTTAACGGCACATATAAGTGCGTCTACATAGGCGTGTGCACAACGCGCGTACCCTCCTGTCTGTTACACACAGGGGCGCGCACAAGCATGACTAAAATATGTAGATCACAATGTGAAATATTATTATTGTGTAGGCTATATCAAAAATACATAATAATAAAAGGTTCCATAGGTCCACATACTTTTCCCTCAGTGACAATTACATTGTTCTCAGCCCACTCCATCAACATCCAGGCGATGTGCGATGGTACGGGACAATGGCTATCCATTAAAAAGGAGCTGATAACACCTATATCAAGCCTAATGCGCGAATTGTCATTTGCACCTAATGCATGAATTGTCATTCAATGGAAAACTCGCGCACTGCAATAGACGGACATTTGAGTTCTGAAAATGCGCTTCAGATGTCATTACAATACAGCTGTTTATCTAGGAATACAGCCTGTTAGTAAATAGAATGGTTTGTGACTGAAAAAGGTTCAAACCCTTGTCCAGTGAATATTGCTTTTATTGTTTTTCAAATAGCCTAGGCTACAGCAGACTCGCTGTGCATAAGGTTTTTTCGATAGCCTATGGTTAAAAAACTGAGATAAATGTCATCATGTTAACTGAATTGTAACCTTAGCTATTCTTCGTCCTTCATATTTTTTAAATTACACTGACAAGGTTTCCATACCCTCAGCTTATTAAAACCCCGCTGATTTCACCTGTTATTCCATAACTGAACAAAAGATTTTAAAGAGAACTAAGCGTCTAATTAGAAACGAAATTTGCAGCTCGTTACACAATTAATTTACAATTCATTTTAATGCCATTATCTGCATGTGCGCTTTACAGGAGCAGGTCTGTTTCCCTTGCTGTAAATCACACTTTTCACTGTCTTCCTGTGAAAGTGGATTGTTTTAAAGCATTACACTACCAGAAAAACAGGTTGGTCACATTTCCATAAGCAGGACATTATAAAACAAGGGAAAATATGCTGAACCTATGGGTTGCCAACCTGAGACAGATTTATTGTATTTAGTGTCATCATTAAGGCAAAATAACATTATTTATGTTATTAATCAAAATTAGAATGCAGGTAGCCTAATGAACTTCGGATGAAGCTTGAACATGAGTTCATTGCATAATCAAACGAAATTTGTTAAACAAGCAGGCTAATTTGGCGTTTTCTAAGGTGAGACGGAAACAATTGGTCGCTTATTCTCAGCTGTTGCAGGTGCTTTTAACGAAATTTAACCGCATATATTTTGTAAACAGCACTGTCAGGAATTACCGGGAACTCATAATGGTTAGCCCGAATAATATTGATCATAGGCTACTATTGATCCATATAGCCTATTCCTTGATCGCACTAAACACGCATGAGCATGTCTGTTTCGCCATAATAAGCAATCCGCCAAGGTGGAAAAGCAGGCTTTTAAAGGGAATGGGATATGACATTTTGATTGGTTTATTGCATGTCATGCCCAAGACACACCTATAATTAATGAAGAGAATAGGTTCAGCCCATTTGGACGTTGCGCCGTGCTTAGTGCCCAAAAAACACACCAAAAGTGGACTTGGACACGCCCTAAATGGACTTTACGCCATGCGCTTAGACCAAGGGCCAAGATCGCCAAGATAGAGCCCCAAGTGTCTTTGCTAGTTACAGACCTACACAGTTGTTGTTTTCCCGTCCAGCACCCACGTTGTTTAAATAGCAACTGAATTTAGCGCACTAATTATCCACCCTCTCCCTGACGAGCAAAAGTGTAGTTGGCCGCACCCTAAATGCACTAGTACATAATATGAGGATTTGCCGAATAAAGATTTTCTGTAATATCCAATTCAGATGTCCATTTATGATGAAGACAAAATCCCTATAATAAACCTGAAACCTGCCTCTGCTTGATGCATTTCTAACACAAATTATTTGCCATGTAATCGGCCAGCTGCTGAAGTGCAGGGATGTGATGACTCTTTATATTTAAACCCCTCAGCGTGACTGACTTAAATAGCAACGTTAGCATAGGCGGACAGCCAGCGGAGGCAGAACACACAGCAATCCCCTCCTATGATTCAACACTGAGCCCACACAACCTCTAATCAAAATATCCACAGTCTATGCTGATTAATGAGTCATGTTTTGGATTTGTTTGGCTGTATTTATTCCTGCGAATTACTTTGATAATACTGTAACTTCTCCTTTGCAGGATCTAACAATTAGATCATCACTTTAGTTGCTGTTTCATTCAGAATGCTTTTCAAGCAACTGGGGGAGTGCTGATGCCTTTTGAAAGGAAATACCTTGAATATCTCAAATGAATGATGTATTTTTCAAACGCACATTTGCCTGTGACAACTACTGTCACCCACATGTTCTCCAGGAATCAGTTTTCTAGGTCTCACTCTTAAATACACCACAGCATTTCAAATACTATGTCACACTGCAAAAATAAAAGAATGAATTAATCTTAACAAGCATTTTAGTTTCATATATAGACTTAAAATCTTATTAGTATGGTTGCTTCAGCAACACACTGCCTGTTGTCTTACATACTTCTTATTCTTGTTTTCTTTCTGCCTAAATTTCTGCATGCTACTCCTCCTACAGCTTTTAAGCTAGACATGCTATTTGAACTTTAAAATATTCATCCTGGCTCAGATTAAGTTTTTGGCAACTTTTTGATATCTTTTATATTCTTTGAGACATTTACCTTTTTATTCCAAAGAATTCCCATTAAGAATGAATGGTGGAATGTTGACTCTTGTGACGACACAATGCTCTCTAGCAGCTGAATTGCTCCCTCTGCAGCTGGTACTGTCACAAGTCACTACAGCAGCTATATTCACTTTGCTTCTTCTGAACGTCAGTGTTATATACTGAATTATTAATTTTAAAAAATACTTACATTACTTCAATTTGTTATATGCATGTAACGCTTCCGCATTTAGATAAGACAGCGGCAGTAGTAGGCTACAACGGGTTGTGACAAGCATAGCCGTGCCCGAGCCTTGTAACTAAAGCAGTTAAACTTAAGATTCACAACAGTGAGGAGGACAAGATTCTTGAATCAACACTACAATTTATCAAGGTTTTGCAGCAGTAATCAGCGAGGAAAAAGACGAGCCTTAAGCACTGGGCAGTAAGGGAATATTAGACCAGCGATTAGCTAGGTAGCTAGTTTCTAAAACATTCTCAATGTTATATGGGCAGTCAGTAGCAATAACGCACCCGCACCCACAGCTGCCATTTCGCTTGACACTGAGAAGGCGTTTGATTGCGTAGAATGGGATTACCTATTTCTGACCCTGGAGGCTTTTGGATTATAAAATGGGTGAAGTTGTTATATAACCAGCCGGAAGCAGCAGTATGAACAAATGGGATCATTTCCTCTTATTTCAAGCTTGCATAGGGAACACGCTAAGGTTCTCTGCTTTCGCCACTGCTCTTCTGCCTCTGGCAGCAGCTATATGTAATGATCCAAATTTCCCTGGAGTTACATTGGGGGCTCAGTCCAAAGGCTTATGCTTTATGCTGATGATATTTTGCTTTTTGTTACACCCAAGCAATTCAATACCTGCTAATAGAGTTAACTGATCGAAGTCTGAGGCTCTCTCCCTGACATCCTACTGTCCCAAATAATAATTTCAAGCTGGCTCATTTCAATGGCCTCGAAAGGGCATTCAGTATTTAGGAATCATTTTCCCCAAGCAACTAAATAATCTAGTTAGGGTCAACTTCAACATGCTACTAGGAAACATTTCAGCGGACTGGATACAGACTAGTATAATGATAGGCAGGCAGATAATAATGAGAGGGTGGAGGGCCTCAGAGGTTCCGACAGTTCAAGAGTGGCTTGTAGAGCTGGGTAAGGTGGCTGCCTTTGAGAAGATGTCTTTTAATATTGTGGATAAGGCAGACAAATACATGAGCAAATGGGGCAAATATCTGGAGTTTCACTCATTGTAATTGGGTTAGTGGGTTCTCTTAAAGATGTGCTGCTTTTCTGTCCCATAGTTATAAGGTGTAACTAGGTGTGTGGGGCACAGGGGTGTACAAGGGTATATGTACGTATGTATATTACTGTTCCAGATACACCTGTTTGTGTGTATCAACTTTGGTAGTCAATTGTGGGGAGGGCACAGTTTGTCTTTGAACTTGCACTGTGGGGTGGCATGGTCCAGGTTAGAGAGTAGATTCATGAGTGGGTACCTGACAGAGGATGAGTATGTTGATGCGATATGTAACGTGTTCTTGTGAGATGTTTTATTTTAATTTGTTTTGTTGTTTGTGGTCTTTTTGTGTGTTATACTTTATAGAGATTATTTTGTTACAGATGTTGTATGTTTGTATGTGTACTTTGTTTGTTGTATGTAAATTGTTGTCTTGAGGCCATGGTTGTAAAAAAAAAGGTAAATTCCGTTTTCAAAAATGGCAAATTTCGGTTCTTTGATACTTAGTAAGAGTAAAAAGTAATTTTCCGTTTTTTTCCCTGTTTTCCCTACTTCACTCACAAACTACCTTAAATTTGTGTATATAAAAATGCAAACTTGTGGTAAGCTAAATGAAGATAGGCAAATAATATAGGATCCTCCGAACAGGATTTTTTGAGGGCCGATATTGATCACCGATTTTCTTTTATTAGAAATATATCCATCCATCCATTATCTAACCCGCTCATTCCTGTTCAGGGTCGCAAGGGAACTGGAGCCTATCCCAGCATGCATTGAGCGAGAAGCAGGAATACACCAAGGACAGGTCGCCAATCTATCGCAGGACACACACACCATTCACTCACACACTCATACCTATGGGCAATTTAGAGTCTCCAATTAGCCTAACCTGCATGTCTTTGGACTGTGCGAGGAAACCGGAGTACCCGGAGGAAACTCACACGGACACAGGGAGAACATGCAAACTCAGCACAGAAAGGCCCTCGGCCAGGATTCAAACTCGGTACCTTCTTGCTGTCAAGCGACAATGCTAACCACTGCACCACCGTGCCGCCCAATTAGAAATACATTTTATTACTATTATTATTACCATTATTATCATTATTATGCTTTATAAAATGCAAGGAGAAGACTTAAGGTTATAATGATTTATTAAGAAAACCACTCTCAATGAAACAAGACTAGGCAAGCCTAGCTCAGCCCGGATGCCTGTATGCAGCCAGTGGGGAACATCTGACAAGGCATGGCAGATATTATGTATGGAAGCATATCCGCGGCAAAATTCAAATGAAAATGCAAATTGGCGATTGCATTTTGTTTACATTTAATGTGCGCAAAAGGCCACTTTGCGTTTTAATTTGCAAGTTAATGTACACACTTTATCTGACAATTTGAAAATGTTAATGCAAATCCATTTCACATTTAATTTCTTGCCCTCTACAACACAACCCTGCCATAATTTAAATGAAAATTAAAAACCACATTTGCATTAGCACTTTCGTATTGTAATCGCATGATCCATGACAAAAAGGAAATGATAATTCAATTCGCCATTTAACATATCGTTTTCATGCTTTTGCGGCACAAGAGTGACATAATTCAAATGCAATGGTACTGCATCCGTTTACATTATCATTTCCGTGTGGTCACGAAAAAACCTGGCAAAAACTCCGAACTGAAAATGCAAAATGTCAAAGCTGCCCATTAAGATGGGGCATCGAAGAAAGGGGAGTTACAGGGGACCATTAAAATCACTGAACTTATGGTTCAACTTCAGTGGATGTCTGTGAATGGTCGTCAGGCAGTTACCACTTAGCCTACCAGATAGCGACATTTCCTAGCTCTCTGTGTTTGGGGATTATAGGCTAAATGCTAAGAACTAGAAATGAAACGAGGTAGCCTAAACGTTACAATGGGCCTAGCTGGCCCGTTGTTAACTAAATTAACCTTAACAGCAGGGAGGACTTGCCGTAAGAGGCAATAGATTTCCGTTCACCGGTTTGCCTTAGACAGGGCTGTGTTATAAACCAACATTGGGCTATTGCTTAGCCTATATTCCATGTCACTAAAATAAGTGCTTATGTCTCTAATTTTGTCTGAGTGGTAGACCTATTTAAATGAAAATGATTCTGTTGTCCTATGTTCTTAAAAGACTGAGCATAATTTCACTGTGCCAATACTGACATGGATTATTATTACATATGTATTTTTTTTGTTTTTTACAGCTGTGTGGATAGGCTACTGTCGGAACTCACTGTACTCGCATATCCTCTAAAAAGCCACTCTGCATCCGGGCAAAAAGTAAAATGAACAGTCCAACAAGATTAATTTCTAAGCTAGCAGTAACAACAAAGCTCTAGAACATTTGAACAGCTTTTGATTCAAGAAAATGAAAAAGGTCTATGAATGTGGCTACATTTGAACAGCTTTTAATTCAAGAAAATGGAAAAAACATCTCTGGATGTGGGGGTATTTCAACAGTTTTTAATACGCTTTTAGTATGACAATGGTTAAACCGAACACCGTTACAAGCCTAGTTCAAACATTTTTTTCTGCGGTGCGAAACGTCACATTTTATTTTAATTAGCTACGCGGCGAGTTTGGGCTTGTGGAATGGCGGAATTGATTCAGCAGACGGAATCATACGCAGACGGAACAGATAGTTGGTCTATCTATTCAATTTAAAAATACAAACAACAAACTAGTATAAATACAATAAATATTTTGATAGCCAGTAACTGACATTTTGAAAACGGGACACACAAGTTTTCTAGCTCTGCCTTTGCTTTCTTTTAAAATGCATTTTTACGTTCTGAAAAAGTCCTGAATGATTTCTTCACCTCCTGGGGATTGGACTTCATGTTTGTATGTGAAACGTGGCTTCATCCTGGTGAGTTCAGCCCTCTTACGGAACTTTGCCCTCCAGATTGTGACTTTTCTAGCACCCCCGGGACGTCCGGATGTGGTGGGGGTTTAGCTCCTGTTTTTAAGAAACATTATAATTGCCGGCTCCTGAACATTGAACAATTTTCCGGCTTTGAGGTACAATTATTAAAAGTGGGATTGGCTAATCCTCTTCTCGCTGTCCTCATTTACTGACCACCAAAATATAATAAGGATTTTATTGCGCAGTTCTCTGACCTCCCGTCTTCTATTATGCCTAAATTCAATAGAATTTTGATTGTTGGGGACTTTAACATTCATGTCTGCTGCCCGTCGAATCCACTTGTTGCTGACTTTCTGCACCTTGCTGAATCATCATGTACCCTTGCTGGCCTGTTTATGTCAAATATTTTTTGTAAATAAACTGTTACTTGCACTGCACAACACCATTCAGTGTGAGCTGAGGGGTGTACTATGAAGCGAGATTAAGGGGATAGCAAGCTAAATTAAAGGAGCTATATGTAACAAATTTACTGTACTAAATCATAAAATGACCATGATATGTCATCAGAGATTAAGGAAACATGCTAAGTCGAAATACTGGCTTCTCCGACAACAATGCTACAGCCAGTATGTTCTCCTTTGAAATTTCCATTCCGGGTCGGAACATCTGTATTTGTTTTGGCCTGTGTGATTCACTATTCTCTGAGTTGACTCTGCCCACTGCCCATTACGAACAACCAGATGTACTCCGGCACTAAATAAACGTTAGTGTGAAAGATTTTAAACATGCTATATCAAGTTTAAAGTTTAGGAGCTCTAGAATGTAGTAGTATAGTCGTCACATTAGAAATTAACTGTATGACAATGTACTGAGAGTATAGATTTATTTGTTATGAGTGGTAAGGTGAATAAGGTATTAACTAACGAATTTAACCTACACCTAGTGAGGGTGACATCTGGGTCTGTTTGAGGAGTTTCATGAGTCAGAAGGGTTGGTGGGGGAGATATGTTGGTAAATGTTGTTTATTTTTTCTTGGAAGAAATGGAGCATTGCACTGTTCAATAGAGCTGGGGGCAGCTGTGGTAGGTTGTTGGAGGAGCTTATTTATAGTTGCAAAAAGAGTTTTGGGGTTACTACTACCCTCATTTATTATGTTGGAGAAAAACTGTGTGTAGTGTTGAGAGCATCCCTATATTTAAGGAGATGATCAGCATAAGCAACAGAATGTACTGTGAGGCCAGTTCTTTTGAGTAGACGCTCAAGGCGTCGGCCAGTGGCTTTCATAGCCCTGAGCTCTGGGGTGTATCATGGAGAGGAGTGTGTGGATGGGACTAATCTTCTTTTCAAAGGGGCAAAATCATCAAGAGTATTTGAGATGATGTCGTTGTAGTGAGATATTATTTGATCAGGACAGGAGAGTGTAGTGATGTCCATAAGGGGGATGCACATAGTGAGTTAGAGAAGGAGAGAGGGTCAACTGACTTAATGTTACGGAATGATATAGCACGCCTAGGGCTAGAGTGTGGAAGTGGGATGGTAGGGCTGAATTTGATAAGCTTATGGTCAGAGATGCCAATATCTGTACCAGAAACAGAGAAAATGTTGAGGCCTGTGGAGCAGATTAAGTCTAGTGAGTGGCCATGAGTGTAGGTGGGGAGATTTACATGTTGTATAAAATTGAAGCAATCAAGATAAAATTCAGTGGTCAGAGGACAGTGAGAATCCACATGAATATTAAAATCACCAAGTAAAATTAGAGATGGGCACAAAGAGCAGGCAAAAGTGAGTAGCTCATTTAGTTCAGATAGGAAATTTGGAGATGGCTTAGGGGGGCGGTAGATGAGTACAACTAAAAGAGGAACAGAGTCAACAATTTTAAAAACCAGATATTCAAAAGATATGACATCATGGAAAACAATATCGTTGATTTTCAGGTTACTACGTTAAACAACAGCAAGACCACCACCCTTTCCCACCGGACGTGGTTTACATACAGTTGTGTTAAAAAAAATAGCAGTACAACATCAGTAACCTGATGAACCACTGTTATTAGTAGTAGTGATATTTCTGCATGGCAAATAATTTACTTGTAGATGTAGTAGTGTAATAGAAAAACAACAGACCCAACTGTCATGACATGCACGCTGCTTGTTCTGAGTAATTGACTCATTCATTGAAAGGGGCGTGTTCAAAATAATAGCAGTGTGGAGTTTAATTAGAGAATTCATTCATTCTGTGAAAAAACAGGTGTCATTAATTGTCCTTTATTAAGGAAGAAGGGAAGCAAATGTTACACACATTGTTATAAAATATATTTCCTTCTGAATTGCTAAGTAAAATGGGCTGTTCCAAACATTGTTCGGAGGAACAATGCAATTTGATTAAAAAGTTGATTGGAGAGGGGAAAACGTATAAAGAAGTGCAGCAAATTATAGGATGCTCAGCTAAAATGATCTCAAATGCTTTAAAATGGCAACAAAAACCCGAAACGCAGAATAAAACGAGCAACTACTGTTAAAACAGATCGAAGAATAGTCAGAATGGCAAAGATTCAGCCAATCATCACCTCCAGAAAGATCAAAGATGATCTAAAATTACCTGTTATAGTCAGAAGACATTTGATCGAAGCTAAGCTATCAGCAAGAAGCCCCCCGTAAAGCACCATTGTTGAAAAAACGGCATGTGCAGAATCGGTTAAAATTTGCCAAGGAACACATCGATTGGCCCAAAGAGAAATGGCGTAACATTCTGTGGACTAATGAGAGTAAAATTGTTCTTTTCGGGTCTAGTGGTCGTCGACTGTACGTCAGACGACCCCCGGGTACTGAATTCAAGCCACAGTACACTGTGAAGACACTGAAGCATGGTGGCACAAAAATCATGGTATGTTTTTCATACTACAGTGTTGGGCCTATTTATCGTATACCAGGGATCATGGATCAGTTTGAATACATCAAAATACTTGAAGAGATTATGTTGCCGTATGCTGAAGAGGAAATGCCCCTGAAATGGGTGTTACAACAAGACAACGACCCCAAACACACGAGTAAGCAAACAACATCTTGATTCCAGACAAAAAGGATTGAGGTAATGGAGTGGCCAGCTCAATCCCCTGACCTCAACCCCATTGAAAACTTGTGGGGTGACATTAAAAATGCAGTTTCTGAAGCAAAACCCAAAAATTCACAGGAACTGTGGAATGTAGTTCGTTCATCCTGGGCTGAAATACCTGTTTCTAGGTGCCAGACGTTGGTTGACTCGATGCAACGCAGATGCGCAGCAGTTATCAAAAACAATGGTTATGCAACTAAATATTAGTTCAGTAATTTAAAGTGAAGTTAAATCTTGAAAAATGTCTTCAGTTTATACAGTAAGTGTTTGAGTTTGAAGAGAAAAATGTTGACACTGCTATTTTTTTGAACAGATTAATATTCCTTTTCTTTGCTTCCTGTAAAAGAATAACGCAGACTTGATCAAATTTGTTAATGTTTGATTTGGAATTGAATGTGTAATGTTTCCACTACATTTGAAATATGGAACTAAAAGCTATTAAAAAATATTTGCACTCTATTCACTTTTTTTAACGCACTGCTATTTATTTGAACACAACTGTAACTGATGGTAGCCATTCGGAGTCAGCAGGGTAAGATCCATGTAAACACCAGATTTTTGCCAGGTTTCTGTTAGGAGTAACAAATCAAGGTGTTTTTGAGTAATCAAGTCATTTAATACAAGTGCTTTGTTTGTTAGCGATCTGCAATTTAGTAGGGCAAGTTTGGCATTGTTCATGGCTGCTTGACTGTCAGAGATGGAGACGGACATGTTAGCCCCATGGGCCAGGTTAGCCCCATGCTGCAGCAGTTTCGTAGTAATAGCGGCATTTCGCCTATTTGACCATAAAGACGCAATACAGTTGTCAATCACACGGTTTACAGTTTGGCTGCATTTTGATCCACAATGAATGTATGGGGGGCGGCAGTTGGTTCCAAGCGCCTGACATATATCATAAGTTGCAGCAGGTAAGCGAGACCTACGGCACCGTTTTAAAAGTTGAGAGGATGAATGTCTTAATGACATTTTGGAGTCGTAGCAAGTGGGGCGAGAGAGACGCTTCAAAACAGAAAATGCCAAAGACAGCATGTCAGTTTCAAAATGCCTTTATCCAATAAGAAAAATAGTAATAATAAAAAAGTAGGTAAAATACATTTCACCAGTGCTCATGAACCAAAGCGCCAAATCACAGTATCATGGCCAGAAAACAACGTTAGCCAGCATAATCTGTACTACAGCCTAACCAATCAATCCGCGTAGTGAGGAAGGGGTGAGCTACCCCACTAAGCAGACAACTGGCGGTCTACAACTCAACAAGAGAGCGGAGACTCACTCACCAGCTTGCGGCCGAGAAGGTGCAGATACAAGCCATGAGATGACTTTTAGTGTATGCGTGGGACAGGGACAGGCGAAACAAGGGAGGCAACCGGTTAAACAGAGCAGAGCGAGACAGAGGTAGCTGTAAATCCAGAAAGTCGTTCAAGCAACTCCAGTGCGTAGAGCAGGCAAACAGCAGCAGAAGAGCACTAACAGTCCTCGGGGTAAAATAAGAAAATTTGAAGGGTTGTTTTAGTTTAAATTTATTTAAGGAGTTTTCAACTGAATTTTTCAAAAAATTAAGCATAGGAGAGCAGCGGCAGCCAGATACGCCAGCGTACACTCAGCCCGGAAGTCATCACCAGTGACTGAAAGTTTTAGGGCATATTATTGCTATATGTGGTATTTCCTGTCAAATAGTTGAGCCAGGAGTTGTAGTATATGCATGTGTAGTGCATGTCCATTGGGAATCAAACCGCATTTATGTGACCCTGGACTGCATTTCCAAAAGAAATACATATACCGGCATGCGACAGTCATGTGATCCCGGGCAGTCATGTGATCCTTAACCAATCAGGACTGAGTCCCCGGTTCTATAAAACTTTGAGCAAACCCACTTCCTACTTCCTTCTTACCATTTTCACTTGTCGGAACAGTCGTCTCCTGTCCATCATCCCAGCTGGGAAGGGACAAGACCAGGCCGACATAGGCAAGGAGCACGCGGAGAGAACCCTCTCTCCCTCGGGTTATGCGGCCACAACGACCGCTATTTCAACCAGCTCTCAGTTGGCGTGTTCGCGAAAGCCACTAAAACGGCTAGCTACACTGAGCTACCATCATACGGTGTAGCCTTAAAGCGACAGCCAGAGAAACGTGTGTAGCCTACGTTACCGCAAACCACAAAGGAACCCAAGGAAACCACTTGTTGAACGGACAGAAGGACTCCAACGGCAAGTTTCCAGAAACAACTCACCAAAGGACCTGGAAGCAAGCAAGCTGCTCTACCTGCAAGGAAACCGAGAGAAAGTCCAGTCCAGACGCTGCCAAAGGAAAGAACTTTCCGGACATCATCAGAGCCATGGACTCGCCTGTAGCAACTTCAGTAAAGTAAGACTCCAGGCAATAGTTAGGAAAACTTTTGTGTAATGTTTATTGTCAATGTAATTGCTACTGCCCTTCCTACTAATCCATCCATCCATTATCTAACCTGCTTATTCCTGATCAGGGTCGTGGGGGGTGCTGGAACCTGTCCCAACATGCATTGGGCGAGAGGCAGGAATACACCCTGGACAGGCCGCCAATCCATCACAGGGCACACACACCATTCACTCACACACTCATACCTATGGGCAATTTAGAGTCTCCAATTAGCCTAACCTGCATGTCTTTGGACTGTGGGAGGAAGCCGGAGTACCCGGAGGAAACCCACGCAGACACGGGGAGAACATGCAAACTCCGCACAGAAAGGCCCTCGGCGGGGATTCGAACTCGGTACCTTCTTGCTGTGAGGCGACAGTGCTAACCACTGCACCACCGTGCTGCCCCCTTCCTACCTAACCCAGTGGTTCCCAACGTCGGTCCTCGGGGACCACTGTGTATGCTGGTTTTCGTTCCAACCACAATTGCAATCCCGGAATTTTAACAAGCTGTCAATTGTTCTTAATTAGGTGTTTGTCATATTTAGAGGGATTATTTACCTTCTTAAGCCACATTATGTTAGCAATAGCTATGCATGTCATGAATAATAAAAGTCCAATATTCTCATTGTTTATTGTGCTATATTGCAAATAATTACAAAAAGAGGGGCAAAAAAACCCATTTTTTAACTGATTAAAATTCAAGACTGAGGTGAATCAATATGCTCCTAATTGGTGAAATTGTGGACACATGGCCACTAAAACGAACCATTTGATAAATAATGAAGAAAAGACAAAGAGAATGATAATGAGCCAAACCTGCATTGTGTTAATACATTTAAGAAACAAATGATGAGGGAACTTAAACACACGTGTTCAACTACCTAATTAGGAGCCAATTGATTCACCCCAGTCTTTAATATGATCATTTAAAAAAATGTTACCTATTTGCAATATAGCCCAATAAGCACATTAGGAACACAGGAATTTTATTCTTCATGGCATGCTTAGCTATTTCTGACATGATGTGGCTTAAGAGGGTAAATAGGCTAATCCCTCTAAACATGAAAAGCAACTAATTAAGAAAAATTAACAGCTTGTTAGAATTTTGGGATTGCAATTGTGGTTGGAACGAAAACCAGCATACACAGTGGTCCCCGAGGACCGACGTTGGGAACCACTGACCTAACCCATTAAATATAGGATAGGGGCCTGGGATTTAGCTAGACGTAGCTACATTTCTACAGCCTCAATATACGCCATGTTTCAGGCCACGTTAGCTTCATGCTAAAGCGAGATTTGTATTTCCCCCTCGAGGTCTTGTGATCTCTGAACACCACGTGTCTGGTGCACATACAGAAATAGAACTGTGAATTCTATATGCCTCATTCTTTGCCTACAGTTCTTTTTCCTTTCCATATCATTCGCTGCTTTTAGGATGTTAGTTTAGACATGTTTGTCATTTAATAAATTGTATTTACTTAAACCTGGTCGTCGGTCTGATTGTTGTTTGGATAAACATTTGAACCTATCCTCCAAAAGAACTTACGCCTTCAGATTAAGTTATTGATTATTATTTTAATATTTAACATTGAAATTTCTAATCATGATTTAATAATAAATTTTAAGAGACTGATTAATTATACTTTTGCACCTAGTGTGAAGCCATATATAAACAGTCAAGCCGGAAAGTCTCCCCACCCTTTTCACCTTCTCCACGTTTTATTACGTTACAGAATTATACTACAATAGATTGAGTAAATTTTTTGCCTCAAACATCTACACACAATAGCTAATAATGACAAAGTGAAAACAGGTTTTTAGAAAATATGCAATTTTATTTTACTGACAAAAATAGGTTATTTAGGGGTTACATATCTGTACACACCCTTAGCCTAATACTTGGTTGCTGCACCTTTGGCAGCGATTACAGCTTCAAGGCATCTTGGGAAAGAAGCTACGAGCTTGGCACACTTGTTTCTGGACATTTTTGCCCATTCCTCTTGGCATATCCTTGCAAGCTCCATCAGGTTGGATGGGGAGCGTCGGTACACAGCCATTTTCAGCTCTTTCCACAGATGTTCAATTGGATTCAGGTCTGGGCTCTGGCTGGGCCACTCAAGGACATGCACAGACTTTCTCCGAAGCCACTCTTTTGTTCTCTTGGCTGTGTGCTTCGGGTCGTTGTCATGTTGGAAGGTAAACCTTCGCCCCAGTCTGAGGTCCAGAGCGCTCTGGGGATAGGTTTTCTTCAAGGATCTCGGTGTACTTAGCTGCATTCATCTTTCCCTCTATCAGGACTAGTCGCCCCGTTCCCGCTGCTGAAAAACATCCCCACATCATGATGCTGCCACCGCCATGCTTCACTGTAGGGATGGTATTAGCCAGGTGATGAGCGGTGCCTGGTTTCCTCCAGACGTGACGCTTGGTATTCAGGCCAAAAAGTTCCATTTTGGTTTCATCAGACCAGAGAATCTTGATTCTCATGGTTTGAGAGTCCTCTAGGTGCCTTTTGGCAAACTCCAAGCGGGCTGTGATGTGCCTTTTACTAAGGAGAGGCTTCCGTCTGGCCACTACCATAAAGGCCTGATTGGTGGAGTGCTGCCTGGATGGTTGATCTTCTGAAAGGTTCTCCCATCTCCACAAGGATACGCTGGAGCTCTGTCAGAGTGACCCTCGGGTTCCTGCTCACCTCCCTGGCCAAGGCCCGTCTTCCCCGATTGTTCAGTTTGGCCGGGCGGCCAGGTCTAGGAAGATTCTTGGTGGTTCCAAACTTCTTCCATTTACGAATGATGGTGGCCACTGTGCTCTTTGGGACCTGTAAAGCTGCAGAGATTTTTCCGTACCCTTCTCCAGATCTATGCCTTGACACAATCCTGTTTCTGAGGTCTGCAGATAATTCCTTTGACCCCATGGCTTGGAGTTTGCTCTGACATGCACTGTCAACTGTGGGACCTTATATAGGCAGGTGTTGGCAATCCCCAATCATGTCCAATCAATTTAATTTATCACAGGTGGACTCCAATTAAGTTGTAGAAACATCTCAAGCAGTATCAGTGGAAACAAAATGCACCTCAGCTCACTTTTGGGTGTCATATCAAAGGGTGTGCACACTTGTGTACATATATTTTACATTTAGATTTTTTATAAATTAGCACAAATGTCTAAAAACCTGTTTTCACTTTGTCATTATGGGCTATTTTGTGTAGAATTTTAAGACAAAAAATTAACTCAATCTATTGTAGAATATGTCTGTAACGTAATAAAACGTGGAGAAGGTGAAAGGGGTGGGGAGACTTTCCGGCTTGACTGTATATTCTGCACATGCATTGGTGCCTCCATGTGATGACTGTTAAGATGTTTTAACTATCTGTCTTCATTGCCAAATTCTTAATGTACCTAACGACACTACACATGCTATACGTTTAGTTTTGCAACGTACGTCCCTAACAGACATTCTCTGGCTACTAGTGAAAAAAAATAGCTGGGGCGTGGTTTGATACCTGGAGCTCAGCCCCTATATTATTACCTTATCACGTCCAGATTTAGGCATTTTCCGAATTTCAAAATGGGGCGGGGTCTAGCAAAACCAGCGTGTTTTGTTACCCTTTAAAGATCTGT
The DNA here is from genome assembly GCA_029718625.1 of Synaphobranchus kaupii. NCBI lineage: Eukaryota > Metazoa > Chordata > Actinopteri > Anguilliformes > Synaphobranchidae > Synaphobranchus > Synaphobranchus kaupii. Next base: position 29,791,984 of record CM056382.1, on the reverse strand, counting down.
TAAGAGTATTGGTGATTTCAGGGACTGCTGATTGAGTCTCATGGAAGGGAAATCGGCCGATACTGATTGATCGGCTCCATCCCTAATAATATGTTTTAATGTTTTTAATAACCAAATAAGCAATCCTATGCTTAATTCTGTAAAGTGCTGAAGCAGCAGTTGTAAATACAGCAGCTGAGAGGACACTTTCACTGTGGGCACATGGCAAAGAAAGGATTATGTTGTTCATACCAACCTGATTGAAAAATGTGTTTTTTTTTTTTTAATGGAATGAAGAAAGCGAAGCAGAACAATTTATTGAGGTAAATGAAGGTGCTCTGCGTAAGTATTCACTTTTCCAAGTGAAAGCCTACTTTATCAACATAAAAGTAGATTTCCTTAGTTGCATTCAGCGTGACCTTCATACTGTTTTATGGAGCTTGTCCAGCGGTTCCACAGACATGCTGTAGATCCAGGGAGCCTGTACGTATGAGCAACCAGAAACCTAAAACACATCCCCCAGTCCCTATATAAATAACACCCCTCAGTCACTATATAAACTTCAACCACTCCTCAGCCCCTATATGAACCACACTGCACAGTTCCTATATCGACCACAATTCAGAAATGCAGGGGCTTTAACATCATATGGGCTGTGTCCAAATACGACCCCTGTTCCCTGTCCACTGTCCACTCAGACCCCTTTCTATTATGTGCCCTGTCCCCTCACTTTGCAAGCAGTGTGCGAAAGAAATCCCACAAAACTCTTTCCAAACTAGTGAGGAAGTAGTTTGTAATATTTATTTATATATATATATATATATATTTTAATGAGAATATAAATCAGTTAACATGTAACAACTGTTACAAAATGTAGATTATGAATAAAGATAGAATTAACAAAAATAAAAAAGAGTACTTTGTTATATGAACCTATCTTGTACCATAGATATGCATATACGCTCTGTCTTTTACGTTTTTACTTCCAGGTTACTTACTGAAATTGTCGGATGAGCGCACCATTCTGCAGATGAGTGTGCTCCTGAATTCCCTCAACAAAACCCCGGAAATAAGGGGTTCATCCTGGTATTTTAAGTGCCCCCATTTGTGATAAAAAGTCACCCACTCAAAAGCTTTTTGACGAAGTGGACTCAAATATGCACCCTCAAAAGGGTGTAGGGGACACATCCATGGTAACTTCCTTTGTACCCTCCAATCACATGTGCTTGTGCATGTCATGTGGAAAAACCAACATTGCATGAACTGACAGACTTGTTTCTGCTTTTCCATCCAGTCTCAAATGAACAGCAAACCCCCTCACTTTCCATCCCTCTACATAAATAAGCCACAGAGAAAACCATTTGTTGAGAAACCTAGCATGCTACTATGCATGTATTGTATAATAAAGACAATGGAAAAAACATTATTCCTTGGCACATGTGTCTGCACAGAGACAAGTAATGTTGCTTTCAAAGGCATTAACACAGTATCACATTTTAAGATACTTCCTGCATAATTTATAAATTGTCATCACAATGCAGTGATGGCAAATATATTGTGGATCCCAATGAATGAACACCCCTCCACACCCCACTTGGTTTGTACTGATTCAAAGCCAACATTAGACAAGCCAAGCACACTCTGAAGCCATAAGGTCATCCCCGCAGCACCATCCTGTGTCCTCTGTGGTTGCCATGGAGACAAGTAGTACTGTGCAATTTACAGCACACACCCTTTTAATAGTGGATAGCATATGTGATTGAATAGAGCCTTAGGATAACTATACAGTGGCCTCCCATTAAGCGTAAAGTTTAAGCTAGGAATGCATAAAGTGAAGTTAGAGAAGTTACAAAGAAATTTCTGAAACAGACCTCCATACTGAACCATTAATTTTCAATAAGACACAACAATACCTGAGAGTTGTTCTTTGAATTATTTCTTAATAAACAAAAACTTATATTATGAAATCGGCAATCAATGCAAAATTAAAATGTCTAAATTTTAATTAAAAAAATACAGCTTCCATAAAGGCACATCAGTTCATAGCAACTAGTGCGACCTGGGGTTTTAATTACACTTTGTAGTTTTCCTGCTGATTAATAAAAATATATATTCATTTAATTTGTGTTGCAATCTGAGTGGAGTGTGCAGAGAGCTGAATTCTGCAGGTTAATACATATACACAGCAAAAATGGTGGTGTATATTTAAAACCGTAAGGCTTTTATATGCACTTTAACCTCATAGTCGCTGTTCCATTTCAAATCCAATGTGCTGGAGTACAGAGCCAAAACAACACAAATTGTTTTACTGTCCAAATACTTATGGACTGCACAGTAAATTCAATATTCCATTAGTTGTGTACACGTTTCTGAAGCCATGCAATTGGCTTTAGAATAAGCAGTATTACCAGGGTGGGAAGCTTTTGAAGCTTTGCTCCAGCTTACTCTACATGACAAAAATATATATACAGTATGTTCTCAAGCCATTTTAAAAATTGGAATTTCCTGCTGTGAAGCCAGCACTGGTTCCCTGTATAGAGGTGGCACATTGAGCAGTTTCTGCAGTCAGCTGTCACGTTACCAGAGACACTTATTTTCACCTGGCTAAGTATGGGCTCACATGGCCGGGAGACATCTCCTAACAGTGAGGTCAAGGCTGGCAAAATTGCATTGCCTCCCATGAAACAGAGTGCAGCAGAGCTTTCCAGTGACAGACCACATATACACAGTAAATTCACAGCAAAATGTCCAGTGTTAATTCAACTCTAACAGTGTTGATTCAACTCTAGCAGTGTACATATGAGCCTACTCTGGCCAGATCAGGCTCATATGTACACTGTTAGAGTTGAATTAACACTGTGTAGCCACTTCTCACATGAAGGAAATCTGTTCAAATAGAAGATGCATTTGGAAGAAATATTAGACGGTAGATGTATGATGTGGACAGACCACTGTGTACAAGAATACGGCAACATGTGCTGGTTCAGATGAGGTCAGAAGAACACAACATGTTTACTGGACTGTATCCTGTTGCTGGTGTATTTTTGTACCCTGAGGTCCTGTTTTTCTCTGATGAAATAGTAGATAGGCAAGCCAAAATACTTTGATTTTAATACAGTTGTATATCTAAGCTTGACTGGACCCTAGACACTAAATCTGGGTGTCAAACTTAAGTCCTTGAGGACTCCAAATACTGAAGGTTTTTGATGGTTTTATTTCAATTAGCAATTATAAATTAATTATCTGTGGTAGGCCTACATGGACAATGGGTGTCTGTTTAAGGTGTCCCCTATGGAAAAATAATATGCTGCAGTATATTGTAAATATATCAAAATTATCTTCACAATATATTTAAAATATACTGCAGTATATTACATTTTCATAAGGGGTATCATAGATTAGTTTCATATTTGTTCTGTGAGCACGTTTCTGCTCCAGCTTTCACAGTGTACCGCCCTTCTGGAAGAACGGAGGTGTGTCACCGGTGTAACAGTCGCCGTACAGGCTTGGATTGGGAGAGACAGGGATTGCCTATGCACATGAGTTCTCTTCTCGGCCAAGTAACCTTCAGTATTTCGCACACTGATGCTGCACATTGGCTATTTAATGACGCACATGCGCCTATTGATGTGTACCGTGTTATCCCACTGGTATTCAGCGTGACTCATTCTCAACGTGCCATCCTTATAATAATAATAATAATACGGTAGGCCTAATTAATTAGTTAATAACGTGGTAGTCTACTACGACCGTAGGGCGATTCATTGGACATCTTTAGCCTAGTCTACTGTTCATTAGGCCTATAACAATGTTATACTACATGGCTTACCGACACGCGTAGCCTCGTTTCCATGACGATATTCTCCCTATATTCCTTTCGACCAGGCTACTCAATTCTACTGAATGATCATACTGCAGCACATATCAGTAATGGAGGTATCCGTAAAATGGATATAGGCTATCAGAAAATATAGATGCATTAAGAAACATGCACTAGTTGCATTTTTATTTTTAAATTGGGAAAACAATGTCATGTTATCATAAAGAAATACTGCCCCACCTTGAAAAATCGGTTAAGCTATAGAAAAACCAAGCCGGTTAACTCAGCTCTCCATTGCGTTTTTCTGAGGGCTCTAAACAATCACTGGGCAAATTCAGTTTCTATTCAACAAAAGGGCAGATAATTAAATCCCACAAAATGCACTATCCACCTTCGGTAATCTTACAGGAATTTGATAAAATTTTATTGTAACTGAGTTGACATGTAGGCTAGCGCTAGTAAAATTCCAAATTTTGTCTTACATTGATTAATAACCGTGACCGTGCCTAAGCAAACGCATGCTTCTCTGTTGCTTACCTCATTTTTCCTTTCCTTTTGGAATGAAACGATGAAAAACTCCCTAGCCTTTCCGCTCAAGCTTTTCGGGACAGGTTTGAGCGCAGTGTCAATGTTGTAATATTAATAAATATATGAATTATACACTAATGCTGTGTGTTATATTGTGACAGTCAGGGAATTCACTATCAGTCGTTTGCTGATGCTGAAACAGTACACAAGAAATCCGATGTTTTCCCGTTGATTTGTAGTAACCAGTTTGCATTCCATTCGCTCTCGCTATTTGCGAGACTCCTCAGTTCCATGTTCGAGCGATGCTGGCTGCTGTCTGTTTGAAATGAAAGAGCATTGTGGATGACAGCTGCTCCAGAGTTGCCATCTTTCCTTCTTCTTCGTAGTGTTTGGAAGAGAAAGGGAGAGCTTACTGTGATTCCACGCAATAGCCTAGAAATGACTGCCGCTCTGCTGCCCACTGGCGACGGACAATATACGCCAGTTGTTGGGGGGAGAAAGAAAAAGAAAACATGCTCTTATAACACCAACCCCTCTCTCTCATTCTTTCTCTTTCTCTTTGATTCCTTGGTAAATGAGAGGTGATATGATCTCTTAATGAATTAAGAAGCCATGCAATATCTACCAGGTCGCCACAACCATACAAATACAGGATAGGCCGCGGTTGTTCAAGATTTTTTCTTAGTTTGTGAAATGCTTATAGGCCGAAGTAAACTGGAGACACACCGTTGCCAAATGCAAGATCATTATGGCACTGCAGTTTATATTAAAATAGTCTCACAGTGCAACGTCCAAGCGCAAGAGAGTCTGAGATAAAAAATCCCGAGACAGGCAACCTTCCCGTTTCCCACAATGCCTTGCCACCTCTGGAAAAGCACTCTGCTTTCCAGAAATATAGTGGCCGACTCTCCTGAGGGGTTAAGGTTGCAGCTTCTACCGGCTACATTTATAAAGTACTTGCAAAAGCAATACCTAAAGTTTTTTAAAGGAAAATGCATATTGAAGTTTTAATTTGTATACTGTTTGCATATGAACTCTTCCCATGTAACAATTTCTTCGTGTCTACTGCAGTTTATACATGTACTTTTTTATGTTCCTGTGTTTGAAATATAGACAGACCATAATTATATCAAAACAAATTCCAGTGCAGTACAGGAATTAGGAGCTTGTGCATTCTGTGTAGTGTATGACTGATGTAGTAGCATAGTAGTCCTGTCCTTGACGATTATTAGGTTCTGTGATGACAGAAAGGCAGAAATGTGTAGTAGACCAACCTTGCTTTATAATCTGAGTGATAGCCCATCACAGAATACGGTTTACAGATCTTTGACAGATATTCCATGCATGACGACCTCAAAACCGGTAATGAAAAAGGACCTGTTGTTTGGGATATTTCTATATATATACATTTTTCAAATGTTTTTGCTTGTACGTCTGGAGTGGTGATTTTAACACTACCATATTCACAGCTTTTGTATGTCACTGGATAAAAGTGTCTGCAAAATTCCTAAATTGTTAGCTGTACTTCCTCACAAAAACTGGAATTTGTCCTGCGGCTATGATCTATGTAATAAATAACATCTAACATAAGGGAGCATCTTCAAATGTTTGACTAACACATGGGGCCCTATCTTACACCCGGCACTAAGCGGCGCTAACCCAAACGCCAGTGTCTTTGCTATCTTACACCTGGCGCAGGGTTCATTATAACGCATTGCGCTCACGTCGTTTAAATACCATGTATTCTTGCGCCCATTGCAAGTGAACTGGGCGTATTGGTCTTAAGATGAGGAGTGGCCAGGATTATTTTTGGCGTATTGCTATCTTGAGCCAGCAGAAAGCGCTTGCGCTAGAACGACCACAAACCTGGTCTAAAGTCATGTCGCAGTTGTTTAATGTTATTTTAATGGCGCATATAAGTGTGTCTACATAGGCGTGTGCACAACGCGCGTACCCTCCTGTCTGTTACACATAGGGGCGCGCACAAGCATGACTAACATATCAAGATTTCAATGTGAAATATTATTATTGTGTAGGCTATATAAAAAAATGCATAATAATAAAAGGGTCCATAGGTCAAAGACCACATACCTGTCCCTCAGCGAAGGGGAATGCCACATTAAATAGCTTTCAGCCCACTCCATCAACATCAAGGCGATGTGTGATGGTATGGGACAATGGCTATCCATTAAAAAGGAGCTGATAACACCTATATCAAGCCTAATGCGCAAATTGTCATTTACACCTAATGCGTGAATTGTTATTCAATGGACAACTCGCGCACTGCAATAGACGGACATTTGAGTTCTGAAAATGCACTTCAGATGTCATTACAATACAGCTCCGTTTATCTAAGAATACAGCCTATAAGTAAATAGAATTCGCTGTGCATAAGGTTTTTTCAATAGCCTATGGTTAAAAAACTGAGATAAATGTCACCATGTTAACTGAATTTGAACCATAGCTATTCTTCATCCTTCATATTTTTTAAATTACAGTGACAAGGTTTCCATACGCTCAGCTTATTAAAACCCCACTGATTTCACCTGTTATTCCATAACTGAACAAAAGATTTTAAAGAGAACTAAGAGTCTAATTAGAAACAAAAAGAAATTAGCAGCACGTTACACAATTAATTCACAATTAATTGTAATGCCATTATCTGCATGTGCGTTTTACAGGAGCAGGTCTGTTTCCCCTGCTGTAAATCACACTTTTCACAGTCTTCGTGAGAAAGTGGATTGTTTTAAAGCATTACGCTACCAGTAAAACAGGTTGGTCACATTTCCATAAGCAGGACATTATAAAACCAGAGAAAATATGCGTGAACCTACGGGTTGCCAACCTGACAGCTTTATTGTATTTAGTGTCATCATAAAGGCAAAATAACGTTATTTATGTTATTAATCAAAATTAGAATGCAGGTAGGCCTAATGAACTTCGGATGAAGCTTGAACATGAGTTAAGTGCTTCATTGCATAATCAAACGAAATTTGTTAAACAAGCAGGCTAATTTGGCATTTTCTAAGGTGAGACGGAAGCCATTGGTAGCTTATTCTCAGCTGTTGCAGGTGCTTTTAACGAAATTTAACCACATATATTTTGTAAAATAACAGCACACTGTCGGGAATTACCGGGAACTCATAATGGTTAGTCCGAATAATATTGATCATAGGCTACTATTGATCCATATAGCCTATTTCTTGATCGCACTAAACACGCACAAGCATTTCTGTTTCACCATCATATAAGCAATCCGCCAAGGTGGAAAAACAGGCTTTTAAAGGGAATGGGATATGACATTTTGATTGGTTTATTGCATGTCACTCCCAAGACACACCAATAATTAATGAAGAGACTAGGTTCAGCCCATTTGCACGTTGCGCCGTGCTTAGCACTCAAAAAACACGCCGTCTAAATAGCAAAAGTGGACTAGGACACGCCCTAAATGCACTTAACGCCATGCGCTTAGACCAAGCGCTAAGATCGCCAAGATAGAGCCCATGGTCTTCGCGCATGTTCTAAAATGCATGGCGCAAGTGTAACTCCACTTTTGCTAGAGGGCGCGTATTTTGAGCGCAAAGTAAGGCGCAAGGTGCAACTGGGCTGAACTTCATTAATTATAGGTGTATCTTGGGCAATAAATTCAATTCAATAAACCAATCAGAGTGTTATCTTCCATTCCTTTTAAAAGCTACCTGCATTTGCACCTTAGGGGATTGCTGATATAATGGCGGATTGCTGATATAATGATACAATGAACAATTGTATTGTCAAACATCAATTCCATGAGGCTGTTCTCACAGCAGTGAGATCACAGGCAATGCATTTCGCCGAGCGAAATTCAAGCTTCATCCAAGGTTCATATGACGTGCATTCTAATATTGACTAATAACATAAATAGCATTATTTTGCCTAAATGATGACAGTAAATACACTAAAGCTGACAGGTTGGGAACCCATAGGTCTCCGCATATTTTCCCTTGTTTTATAATGTCCTGCTTATGGAAATATGACAAAGGCGTTTTTATAGTGGTATTCTAATGCTTTAAAACAAGCCCACTTTCCCGGGATTCCAGGGACAATGCGTGTCTATTCCAGGAAAGAAAATGTTTTATTTTTAATCTCTATTTCACAATATAATCTTTATACTTTATACCCATGCTTGTGTGCACACCTGTGTGTAACAGACAGGAGGGTGTAAGCGCATTGTGCACACCTGTGTGTAACAGACAGGAGGGTGTAAGCGCATTGTGCACACCTGTGTGTAACAGACAGGAGGGTGTAAGCATTGTGCACACCTGTGTGTAACAGACAGGAGGGTGTACGCGCATTGTGCACACCTGTGTGTAACAGACAGGAGGGTGTAAGCGCATTGTGCACACCTGTGTGTAACAGACAGGAGGGTGTAAACGCATTGTGCACACCTGTGTGTAACAGACAGGAGGGTGTAAGCGCATTGTGCACACCTGTGTGTAACAGACAGGAGGGTGTAAGCGCATTGTGCACACCTGTGTGTAACAGACAGGAGGGTGTAAGCGCATTGTGCACACCTGTGTGTAACAGACAGGAGGGTGTAAGCGCATTGTGCACACCTGTGTGTAACAGACAGGAAGGTGTAAGCGCATTGTGCACAAGCCTACAGTGTATGTAGACGCACTTATATGCGCTGTTAAAATAACATTGAAACAACTGCAACATGACTTAAAACCTGTTTGTGGTGGTTTTAGCGCAAGCGCTTTCTGCTGGCTTAAGATAGCAATGCACAAAAATTATCCTGGCAACACCTCATCTTAAGAGCAACCCACCCAGTTCAATTGCTATGGGTGCAAGTTCACTTGGGTTCACTTTCAGCAATGTGAGTGCTGGACGCTAAAATGACCACTGCGTCGGTCTGAAACTAGCGAAGACACTTGCGTTTGGGTTAGCACCACTTAGCGCCGGGTGTAAGATAGGGCCCTTAGTGTATTACATACTTTATGCCCACTGTTCAGCACAATGGAAAACAGCTGGACCATTACTGTTAAGGCAGTTCTGAGTAATGGTCCGTTTCCCTTAGAGAGTGTGTGTGTGCATGTGCGCGCATGCGTGTGTGCACGTGTATGTGTGCACGTGCGCATATGGGTGTGTGTCTTTGTGTGTTTTAAATTTGTTTTCATTGGCTAGTGAGTCTATAAAGTGACATCTTTCTGCCCCATAACCACACACAGGTTAAATGAATTTAATCCATGTTTATTTTCCAACGCAGATGAGCTGTGATTAGTCATAATGGAAACTACCATTTTAACCATGTAATTATTCTACATACATTCCTCTTTGTAAACAGTGCATTGCAATCATTTATCCACTTTTCTTCTTATTTCCTGTCAGACACTACTTCAAGGCTTCCTATTTCATTAATAACTCTCCAAAGCAGGTCCTCCTCCTATCCACATAGCTTAGACCACAACCAGAAAACAGAAATCCTGCACCTCACTAGCCACGGTATCATGGGTACAGTCATATCTGCCAGTTAATATGCAATCATAATGTTTAGATATGCAAAATGTGGTCATGACCAAGCTGTTTTTTTTGCTCATATTCTTTTCAGAAACAAAACAATGGTTATTGGTTAAGTTAGAAAAACAGTTCATCTCAGAATGCAGACATCCCCTGCAGCTTGTTATAGAACATACTGTCATTTCATAGTTGGGTGAAAAGTGAAAAAAAAACATCTTGTTTGAGATTGTTATATATCAGCAGTTAATGAAAGAGCCAGATATAAATAATGTAACCAGTTATAAGGGAGCCATTCTGTGGCTTAGCACTGGAGTGACAAATATGCATGCCCTGTGTTTGTAACATGTCATTGCTGTCATGGTTTTAAATTTTGACAGTGCAAAATAAGAATGTCTGTATTTATTGTGGTAGTTCTCACTATTTGGAAGATGTGTTATAGTTCAGTCCGGCAGATCACAACCTCCTGTTTAGATATGCGTTTTACAAATAGTTGTCCTTTTATGAATAAAGAACACCAAATTAGTAAACTCTTATCAAAGACTGTTTAGAGCATAATGTATTTGAAAAAGAGTACAGCAGCTTAACTCCAACATCATTTGTCATTGAGTTCATACTGCTTTTGGTGTAAATGTTTCCCTCTCTTGGTAGCCACAGTTATTGGTTGTGATGAAGTGTTTTACGTGGAGTACACAACAATCTAAAAAAGTAAAAAGACATTCTCATGCAGAAGGTGCATGCACTTGTTCCAAACCTTGATGCTATTACTCTTAATAAAAAAACACACACACAATGTGAGGACTGTGTTTGATCTTTGGGAATTATAAAAAGAGAGAAAATGGGTAAGGAAATGTGACTGAAAGGTTGACTTGGTTGTGGGACAGTGCAGTTCCTCAGATGTCCAAAAGGTGGCAGAAACAATGAACAACTGAGGTTGATCAGCTATGCTGATCTCTGCATTAAAGCATGACCCGTAGCACGGGAAAAAAACAGGTATTTACAGTCTGTGAAAGGCATTAGTGTTATGGCTAGACACAAAAGGCCAGCTGTGATTATGGACTCAACTGGCATTAACACAAGTATAGTTTGCGCATAATATTTTGATGAAATACATGCAAATTAGGCAGTATAAAGTACTGTTTGTATTTTGAATGCGGAATGGTGTTGCACAGTACTGCTGCTGCAATGATGGGGAGCTGTGGGAATTTCAATTGCCAGCGTTGGATTCCTGAGCTGTGAAATGTAAGTAATATGCTGAAATAATAGGGTAACAGGGACTGCCAGGGGATTCCATCACATCAACCTGCTGTTGTCAGGTTGTTTCTTTCAGCTCCATGTGCCTTCCATCGGCCAGGCCCCAATCTCCCCTTTCCTGGAGAGTACTCCCTCAATGTCGCCCCCTGGTAGCTGTCCTATACAACCCGCCATTGCATGATGCTCATATCCTTCCCGCCAGTGGAGATCAGGTAACCGTCGTCAAATAGGAAGTTCACATTGGTCACATGACTGCTGTGTCCGCCATATACATGACTCGGAGCCTAAAGGGACAAAGATTGAAACAGATTCAGCAGCCATCACTTTGTCTTTCCCGGTCTTCACCCCTGACACGACACCCTGACCCCCCTCAACCCCCCCAAACCATGGCAGGTGCTTACCCGAAACTGTGAACAAGGGTACGCAAACAGATGGACTTTTCCAAAGTCATCACCGGTGACAAGAAGCCTCTTCTCATTGGATCTGCACACAGCGTTGATGTCAGTTCCATCAGAACCCTCTGGCCACAGCCCTGAGAGAGAGAGAGAGAGAGATGACCGCAGCTGAACACATACACACATCTCCTATTGGTGTGTGGGGTGTAGCGTGGGCTAGGTCGGGGTACTGTCATGCTCACCAAAGACGTGGAAACCCAAGGTGCAGGTGCAGGTTTCCCACACAATGTCCCGGGTTGTCTCCACACTCACCACCTGTTTACACACTGATGGGATCCCTGTGGGGGAAGGTCCCAAATGGGGTCACACTGCAGCATTTATCTTACAGTACTACAGTACATTACTACTGTGCATTAGCTTGGAACATACCATAATCCAGACAAGGTACTGTAATTCAAGCAATTGGTTCAAGTAGAACATAAGTATTTTACCTAACAACTGAGACTTATATATGGGGCCCCCAAAGAGCATGCAGCACATCATTCCTTCTACTGATTCATGCATTGGAATCAGGGCCGGCCCTAGGATTTTGGTGGCCCTAAACAAGATTTTGTTGTGGCCCCAGAACACTCCCAGCTCAACCACCACATCACACACATCGCTCACAACTGAATGAACACAAATATACAAATTATCCAATTATCCAAATACAATTTAACATAGATAGAAAGCAAATGGTAAGCCTGAAACTATTTGGGGCAATTTCATATGTTATGTATTAAATAATAAATCAAAACACACATTTAATGTTGCAAGAAAACATTGGTAGCTTGCTAATAAGCAAAGCTAGCCTTTACAAATACCTGAATTCATTACTTTCTAGCCAGCTTGCCAGATTAAAATTAGTTGTGGCTATGTTCAGTTTTATTAGTTCAAAATCAAAACATGACTTTAATGTTGGGAAAAAAACATTGGTAGGTAGCTAACAATCAAGAAGATTAAATGATGCTTACAATCCTACTCAGGTTGGCTAGCAAGCAGTGGAAGAAAAACGAGCATGTTCTAATGAAAAACGTTACAGAATCAGCATCTAAATGTTATAATGCATTTATTACTTTCTAGCCAGCTTGGCAGGTTAAGATGAACTTTGGCTATGTTCAGTTTAAATTGTTCAATATCAAAACCACGACTTATTGTTGCAAGAAAAAACGACTGGTAGCTAGCTAGCTAACAAGCAAAGCTAACCTTGCAATCAAGGATGCTTGCAATCAGGTGCTAGCTAGTTGTTCTAATGAAAAACGGTTCAGCGAAAATGAATAATGCATTCATTACTTTCCAACTTGGCAGGTTAAAATTTGCTTTTGGATGTTGCTATCTTCAGTTTACTTTGAGCAACAACTAACATTAGCTAACGTCGGCTAACATGGGTTAAGCTAGCTAGGTGGTTAACTAACGTAGATACAGATTCATAACAATCACATACCTTTATCCCGTGTTCTTTTGTCCTTCCCCAATTTTCTCTTATACCGCCCTTGAGCGCCAGTTCAAAATTGTATACTAGGAGCCATTTGTCTAACGTTACTTAGCTCATCAAAATAAGTTGTGAATGGGAGAGAAGGTAAGTGCTGGCTGGGGGGGGGGCAACTGCATGTTGCTTATAAAATCCTTTTAACTAGCTACATGTTATGAAATATTCTCTTTTCCTTCCATATTCAATTAATAACACTAGTTTTGGGGTAGGGGATAAATAACATAATTAAAATATATCAACTAATAATGTTACCTGGTTTAAAAAAAATTTTTTTAAAAGGATGGGATCGTGTGGCCCCCCCCCCCCCCCCTAGCGGTCGTGGCCCTAAACAACCGCATAGAGTGTTTATGCCAGCAGCCGGCCCTGATTGGAATGATGACAGACCTGTTGAGACCCTTAAGTGTCTGACTAAGCATACTCACAGTAGAGGATCTCATAGTCTCCTGAGTTTGACATGAGATATTGTGAGTCCACAGACCAGTCCATGTGGGTAATGAAACTGGAATGACCCTGGGAAATGATAATGAGACCTTAATGAGACAATTACAAAATATCATATTGGCGCACAGGAAAAAGTCAAACTTTAAAGGATAAGTTCGCTATTTTGGACCTTGGACCCTATTTGCGGTCTGTCTTCCATGAACCTGACACATTGAGTCCATATTTTCGCTGATCGGTCCAGTATTGAGCTAGCTACAGATTTCCTGTAGGCTCTCACTGGGCTACAATAGAAGTCAACGGGGCAATTAGAAATGTTATGGAAAAACAACGATAAATGTGCTTTTATAGCTCAGTGTGTATTCTTACGGTCTCAGTATGCTCTCCTGTGAAATGTAGGCTATCGCAAACGCAAACCGAACGTTGAAACAACAGTTCCATTTGAAACAGAACTATTTCTCCGACCGCACTACCTCGCACTGTAAACTTCCGCAGTCTAGCTACGTTGTAGAGAGGCCGCTTGAAAAGCAGTTGATCACAAATCCTGACCTCCCGTTGGAGTTTACTAGCTAGTAGCCTACAGCAGAACTATTTGTAACGCAATGTTTGTAATCATCATTTGTAATAATTTACATTACCTGCGCAACTTCAGCCTCTCTCTCTTCTCTTGCTCTCTTATCATCCATCTCTTGTAGTTCCGTGTCCGTGTATTCTGGCTCAAATCTGTAGCCAGTAACGTCAAAGTCAAAATCGAATTCTTCGTCTTCGTAATCATTATAGTCATCCATCATCCAAGTTTTTTTGTGGAAATTGTAGCCTACGTTGCTGCAGGTAAACAAACGCAGACTGCTCACATAGATAGTTTCGTAAACGGCCGGCACACCTTCCCGCTCCCCCACCCCCGACACATAGTACTCCGCGGGAGCAGCGAAAACAAGCAACAGAGAAATGCTTACTTCCAAGCCATGCCAAGCATGTAAAAATGTTCGGATTGAGATATATTTCACAGGAGAGCATACTGAGACCGGTAACAATACATCCTGAGCTTCCCATCTCATTTATTGTACATGAAAGCACATTTATCGTTGTTTTTCCATAACATTTCTAATTGCCCCCGTTGACTTCTATTGTAGCCCAGTGAGAGCCTACAGGAAATCTGTAGCTAGCTCAATACTGGAAGCCGATCAGCGAAAATATGGACTCAATGTGTCAGGTTCATGGAAGACAGACCGCAAATAGGGTCCAAGGTCCAAAATAGCGAACTTATCCTTTAAGGGAGATTCTGTAGCTGAACGGATGATAATGTGGTACCTCAATTTGTGGGTTGGGACTCATTGGTGGGTCCCATATACTATATCTTGCTATATTTCAATAAAGGGGAGGTCACATAGAATATATATTTTTTCTTTCAGTGGATCGTGGTCTCAGAACGGTTGAGAGGCCCTGGGTTATAATATGAGTTGCAGACTGTTTCTGTGTTAATGGCCATTTTGAGCAGTATGTTTTCTTAGCTATTGGGGGTCAAATGGCCTGAAAATGGTAAATATTCGGGAAATCGTCCTTGGCTGCCTCGTGTGAATAAAGCTGAGGTTCATTCCTATCGCTTATTTTATCTGTCTTCGTCTGACCTGGAAATTGATCAAGGTTCGCCATCTTTAAGGACACTCCAAACTGCTAAAATGCAGGGGAAGTGAGGAGTGAGGAACAAGGAGGCTCCTGGAGGATGCTTCAGTGAGGAAACACAAGTGTAGCCTTTGCCAAAGCCTTTTCTTGGAATGTGTGACATGTATATATTATCCACCACTCCACATCTGCCATGTTGTGGGTACACCCCTGTACAAATGCAATTTTACTGTTCCTTTCCATTTACTATGAAGCGCTTTAATCCTTAATGACACTCATTCTTTATGACTAACAAAAGTCACGTTTAATCAGGGAAAAAGAGGCTAAAAAACATTACAGTTAAGCACGTAAGCATAATATGAAGCTGACACTCGATTGAACAAGGACGTTCCATTTGCCTAATGCAGGTTGCCTCGATTCCTCTGTCCTCTTATCTGATCCTTGCATCCTTACCTCGTGTCCTACATTGGGTGGAGCTAAGGACGCGAGGAAAGGATGCAACGAATGAAAATAAGCGATTGGAATTAACCCATGTGGTGCGTCCCAATATTCTTCACTCTTCACCTCCTTTCCTCCACTCGTCTCCTACCCGGAAGTATACAAAACTGCATTGCAGTTTGCATTGAGACATTAATTAATTATTATATTAAAACACAAAGATCAGTTTCCAGGGGCACGGAGGCGAGGAGGTGGTAGTGGAGGAAAGGAGGGTGCATTTTTCTAGTATTGAGACGCACCCCCAGGAGAAACAACCCTTCAAGTGATCCATCCATATCTACTGCATATCTGGCAACAGAGTGATGGTTTGAGGCTCGTTTGATACCTCAGACCCTTGATGACTTACAGCCATTTAGCCAACCATGGGCTAATAATGCCTTGCATTTATACAGCGCCTTTCTCACCAACCAAAGACTCAAAGCGCTTTACAATGATGAGGGGGAAACTTGCCTCTACCACCACCAATGTGTAGCACCCACTAGGGTGATGCAACGGCAGCCAGAATGCTCACCACACATCAGCTGAGGTGGAGAGGGAGAGAATGATTTTAGCCAATTAAACTGGGGGATGATTAGGTGGCAGATTGAAAGAGCCAGGTTGGGAATTTAGCCAGGACACAGGGGAAACCCCCACTCTTTGCAATAAGTGTCATGGGATCTTTAATGACCACAATGAGTCAGGACCTCGGTTTAAAGGGTAAGTTCGCTATTTTGGACCTTGGACCCTATTTGCGGTCCGTCTTCCATGAACCTGACCCATGAAGTCCATTTTTTCGCTGATCGGTCCAGTATTGAGTTCGGTACAGATTTCCTGTAGGCTCTCACTGGGCTACAATGGAAGTGAACGGGGCAATCAGAAATGTTATGGAAAAACAACGATAAATGTGCTTTTATAGCTCAGTGTGTATTCTTACGGTCTCAGTATGCTCTCCTGTGAAATGTAGGCTATCGCAAACGCAAACCGAACGTTGAAACAACAGTTCCATTTGAAACAGAACTATTTCTCCGACCGCACTACCTCGCACTGTAAACTTCCGCAGTCTAGCTACGTTGTAGAGAGGGCCGCTTGAAAAGCAGTTGATCACAAATCCTGACCTCCCGTTGGAGTTTACTAGCTAGTAGCCTACAGCAGAAATATTTGTAACGCAGTTTTTGTAATCATCATTTGTAATAATTCATCACAGCAATGGTGCGCGAATGTGCAGTCCCCGGTTGTGGGAATAAAATGTCTGGACGCTCAAATACCAGTTTTCACAGGCTCCCGTTCTCTGACCCAGAAATATTGAGACTTTGGCTGGTTGTCTTACGGATCGACATAAACACTCCAGTCAATCAACTCCGTTTGGCAGACTCGCGAGTTTGTGGAGCGCATTTCGACGCTACTGATTTCTGTAACCGCAAATCAGAAGCAAAACACTGGTTTCTAAAGAACACAGCTGTTCCTCGTGTCGGACCTGCAGCACTATCAAGCACCGGAGCGGAGGTAATTTATATTTAGCTATAACGTTACTAACATTTTTATTTTTTTTGAGCGCGTCCTCTGACCCAGCACTCAATACCAACTAACAAAATCCGAGCTTGACATAAGTTGTTTTCTTGTAACAAAACTGTCGGAAACGTTCATCAACTATAACTTTTTACAATTCTATAATGTTTTATTTACAAATGCTTGACGCATGGTGTCCTGTCCAAAGTTCTCATCTATCACATATCTGTTGGCAGTCATAGTGTAATGGTAATCAATGGAGATGATCCAGTGTCATCCACGGATACATCCAGGTTTTCAATGGCATTCGGTAGCAACAGATCCCACTCCCTACAACACAAACTTTCCTCCTCTCTGGGCATCTGCTTGCACCTCTTGCAAGAACACCAAAAGTCCCCCGAAATTCTTGGTCTAGCCTCGGCAGCGACTTCGGATAACATTACCTGCGCAACTTCAGCCTCTCTCTCTTCTCTTGCTCTCTTATCATCCATCTCTTGTAGTTCCGTGTCCGTGTATTCTGGCTCAAATCTGTAGCCAGTAACGTCAAAGTCAAAATCGAATTCTTCGTCTTCGTAATCATTATAGTCATCCATCATCCAAGTTTTTTTGTGGAAATTGTAGCCTACGTTGCTGCAGGTAAACAAACGCAGACTGCTCAGCTAGATAGTTTCGTAAACGGCCGGCACACCTTCCCGCTCCCCCTACCCCCGACACATAGTACTCCGCGAGTGCAGCGCAAACAAGCAACAGAGAAATGCTTACTTCCAAGCCATGCCAAGCACGTAAAAATGTTCGAGAGATACATTTCACAGGAGAGCATACTGAGACCGGTAACAATACACCCTGAGCTTCCCGTCTCATTTATTGTACATGAAAGCACATTTATCTAACATTTCTGATTGCCCCGTTCACTTCCATTGTAGCCCAGTGAGAGCCTACAGGAAATCTGTACCGAACTCAATACTGGACCGATCAGCGAAAAAAATGGACTTCATGGGTCAGGTTCATGGAAGACGGACCGCAAATAGGGTCCAAGGTCCAAAATAGCGAACTTACCCTTTAACGTCTCATCCGAAAGACAGCATCTCCTACAGTACAGAAGAGAGTGACAATATAATTGGATAGGGCAAGCTTGTTCATGGTTCATACAATATTATATGTTCAAGTAGCCTGCTTGTCTCTCTCTCTCCCCCACCCCCACAAGCATCAAAATAAATGATGGTTATCTAGGCAAAGGGTGTCATGCCATCTCCATTTCTAGAGTTTTATTACCTCTGAAGAGACACAGAACATAACACCATTTAGGCCCCAGCACGGCTAAGATTACCATAAGGCTCATGGTTTCCCATACGGCTCAAGTTGAATGCCAATCTGTGACATTTCATTGACATCATCAACTGAAAGGACTAAATGTCTATATAGATAATAGTTGGACTTAATTGCCAAAAACTGTCACCTATGTTGTTAAAACAGGAGCAAATTTCCCTTTCTTTGTGATGGTATTCAGTAGCTGAGCTGAATTAACGCCTACCATATTCATGTTTGGTCTCTTTAAAAAACAATATCATGCTGCTTAGCCCTGCTTTCAACAACATAAGATCACTTTAATTAATAAATTAAATTGTCAGCTTTTAGATAAGAAAGTCCTTGCCATAAATGACTCCCTCCCTTCGACAACTTAACCCAATCAGGGCAGGCAATCCTCTCCCTGCTGAGTAAGATACTTATGGGAGGGGGGCAAGGGAATGGTTTCACTTTAGTTGGAGTTGGTTTTTGAGCCTTGGAGAATAAGTTTTTCCTTATCTTTGGTGGTGGTTCCTTGGTTGTGCATCCTTTTGTTCCTGTTGCGCTGAAACTGGAATACTGCTAATACTTTGGCAAGGTCCGGCTTATCGGCCTCTCTCTCTTTTACTGGAAACTTCAAATTAATGTATGGTTTAATGTCTTCCTTTTTGTAAATTACAGATCCTTTCCAAAAAATTAGAATATCATGGAAAAGTTTTTTTTTTCTCCATAATTCCATTCAAAAAGTGAAACTTTCATAGATTATAGATTCATTACACACAAAGTGAAATATTTCTAGCCTTTATTTGTTTCATTTTTCATAATTTTGGCTTACAGCTCCAGAAAACCCCCAAAACAGTATTTCAAGAAATTAGAATAGTGTGTCGAAAATCAGCATTTACTTCAGTTATTTCAGAGAATGAATGTTTTAGACTGAGTGTCACACTCAGTCTAAAACACTCGAGGAATCTGACAGTTGTAGCCCATGTCCCGGATACGTCTGTACATGGTGGTTTTTGAAGCACTGACTCCAGCCTCAGTCCACTCCCTCTGCATCTCCGCCAAATTTTGGAATCGTCTTTGCTTGACAATCCGCTGAAGCCTACGGTCATCTCTTTTGCTTGTGCACCTTCTCCTGCCACATTTTTCCCTTCCACTAAACTTTCTATTGATATGCTTGGACACTGCACTCTGTGAACAGCCAGCCTCCTTAGTGATGACCTTTTGTGGCTTACCCATCCTCTGGAGGGTGTCAATGATGGTCTTCTGGCCAATTGTCAAGTCTGCAGTCTTCCCCATACTGAACCAAACTGAGATAAACTTTGCAGGTGTTTTGAGTAAATTAGATGATAGTGTGACACTCAGTCTAAAACATTCATTCTCTGAAATAACTGAAGTAAATGCTGATTTTCGACACACTATTCTAATTTCTTGAAATACTGTTTTGGGGGTTTTCTGGAGCCAAAAAAGCCAAAATTATGAAAAATGAAACAAATAAAGGCTAGAAATATTTCACTTTGTGTGTAATGAATCTATAATCTATGAAAGTTTCACTTTTTGAATGGAATTATGGAAAAAAAACAACTTTTCCATGATATTCAAATTTTTTGGAAAGGATCTGTATAAGTAGTGAGCTTACATTCATTAGTGAATGTATGAGTTCAATTCATTATTCTAACTGAGTTTTTATTTAATAAAATAGACTTTGTTTCGACTTTTGTTTCGACCAGGTTATCAACAAATTCTGTGATTTAATTGATGATTGCCATTTTCAGGAATAATTACATTAGTCTCAATTATTAAATGAAGTCACATAAAATATAATTGAAATGTAGGTTAAGTGAGGGGTTTTAGCATGCAGTACCGCTTGTGTTCAGTATTCAGAGTGCTGAAGATCTTACCAAGGGCATTGACCGTTGAAACTGCTGGATTCCGGAAATACACATTTTACTTAATCCTCCCTTCCCCGACAATAGTATAGTCATAGTTATGCAGTATCAGTTACAATAATATTACATTTAGAAGAACACTCACTGAGCACTTTCCCACTCGATTGTACTTTCTGCCATTCTCACCAACTGCATAGATGTAGATGTAGTTGTCATGGGATCCAATTGCAAGGAAACTGCCATCTGAAAGCAGACAACGTCAGAACTCAAACAGACTATCGATTTATGAAAAGGCTAATATATGACTAGTAAGATTTCAACATGACAAATCATGAAATTCCAATGGTTAAAACAGTTGTGATCTCACTGGGTCGATATCTTATTTGGACTGAAAGTATATGTTCTTATAAATGGCTCTCTGATGTCTCAATGCAAGGGCACAGAAGCAATGGATAACAGTGGCAATATTTGGAGCCTTGAGATACAATGTACAGCCAGGTAGTTCTTGCAAATAAACAATCCTATTTTCAAGTTCAAGTAATTTTTTTATGCGTTTGCACTTGACAGATAGATTAATAACAGTTTCATCACCACAAACCTTTCTTTGGCACATGTGTTCACTGTCTAACCTCTTGCAATTAGAGGGAATTGGGGCAGATTGCTTTCAAAGCAGACCACAGTTCAAGTGCAAGAAACTCTTGTTTGTACGAGCAAACTCCAGCATGATTTTTTGATGAGCTCTGGGGTTTGGAAAAGGCTTTCACATCTATCAGATTAATTGAATATAGAGGACAAACATACTCTGTTTCAGGGAAAAAAACCTCCAAACAAACCAATAGGAAAAAGAAATAAATATCTCAGTTTTATATATTTGTCTGTAAGAATGAGTATTTGATACTGATATGGGTATATTTCAAATATGAATAGATTACAGTTTATTTTATAACCATAAGAGACTCATTTTACTCATTAAGGCCTTTCCATGGCACCAGTTTCCACAGCTCTGAGGTCATCAGTTATATGAAGAACCTGGGAAACTGCAGGATCTCTGCTTTAGTGGGTATAGAGTTACATGCAACTATTATACACTGACGCCGAACCTAGCCATGTAATCATAGCTAAAACCGCCAAGCGTGGAATACGTGTTGAGCGATGAGCACTCGAGACTGTGATTGTTCCTTTTCATAATGATATCAATATATTATATAATTAATAATACTTTAGTGTACCTACTTTTGACAATAAATAAAGACAATGAGTATTGTGTGTTGGAGCAGTGTAGTTCTGGAGAGCCACAAGACTGACCTGGTGCAAAGCGAATGACAGATAGCTGCTCATTCCCGTCTGTGTGGACTGTGACCAAATCCTTGGATTCAGCGTCGAGAACAATCCATCTGTGTGGGCAAGAAAATTTGCTATAAATCACATACAGATGGACAATGACACCCAACATGCATACACTTCCATGGCAAACATTCAGTATGAGGTAATAAAGCATATGATAATGCGGTAGACGTGCACATTTCATTTAGAATTTAATTTATCTGAATGTTCATTAAAAAAAAAATACATTATTTGGTAATTGTGTTATATCCTTGGATGGATGAGCCATTATGGTTATTGTAGTGAAGTACCTATTCAAGTGAATGTCTTCAAAAAATGTATTAAAATTTTAATATTCAATAAGTCAATTTAAAAGCATGCATTTGGTATTAAACATACAGGCAAAAATAAATGAGGAAACAATTTCAAGGGGTTTGTGTAAACCAGTTTTCCTGCGTTGCACTCAGTGGCCATCAGATGGCAACCTTGTAGTAGAAATGCCCACACAATGAATTGTAGGATTGACAGGATGATATATAAAGGGGCAGATGTAGAGAGGGTGAGGAATTGTGGGGTAGAAAGGGTGATATGTAGATGGGTGAGGTTGAGAATGTGACAGATCTGACGGTAAACTCCTGTCCTGACCTGCCTGTCTGTGTTCCTATGGCAACCACAGTTCCTGAGGGGTGGAATCCTGCAGACTGGGCAGCATCCTGTCCAAATGGGGAACAAACACGAACTGAGTGAAAAACCAAAGCATCACTCCACGGGTAAAAACCTCCCTCATTAAAAATATCACCCAACTAAAAATCGCTCAAAAACCATCATGCTATTAACAAACATCACCCCAATTATAACTGCCCCCTTAAAAGTCACTCTACAAATGAACATCACCTCCGAGTAAAACCACACTACCACCGCACTAACAAGCATCACCCCATTAAAAACATAACCCCAGCAAGAAATATCACCCCTGTTCAAAACACATCACGCCACTAAGAAATAGCGATCCTGTTTAAATAAATAACCCACACTAACGATCACCCCTGTACCTCCATGGTTTTGGTCCAGATGGGTTGGTGTGTGCAGGAGTCCCACAGGCTCACGTGCTTGTCGTGGCCACAGGTAAGAAACTGGGGCTTACAGGGGTGCACTGCCAGCCCCCAAAGCTCATCAATGTGCCCCTGGGAGGGGATGGGGAGAACACTGTGACCATATTTCAGTGCCCTGATATCTACCTACTGTAGAATTATAATGACCCACCACATTTACACACACGCTCCATAAGCACACCAACTTTTCAGCATGGTATCTACACATTGCCTCATGCAGTGAGTGATTCTGACTGATTATTAGTGTATGGTATACAATACTTTCATAATACTTACCGACCATACTTCATTACACAAGTACAAGGCCAACATTTATGTTTCCCCATTCATATATAGCTGGAATAGATCATTAATCTCAGGTATGGTGTATGAATTTGAGGGACATACACCTCCACCTGTCTCCTCTTGTCTCACCTGTGTGATGGGGGTGAACTCGCCAGGTAAAATGCCCTGTAGAACGTAATTCCGGGTGGTGCCGATGAGCACACTGTTGCCCTTGCCCTCTGCAACTGTGCGGACCGGACCATACAGCTCTGGTATCTGAGAGTGACAGGAGCACATGGACAAATAAATAATAAGACTGCATTTACCAAATCCCCACTCAATCTATTGTGCTCTCACTTTAATTTACTGATCAATCAAAATGCTCTTACTCAAGCTCATTGTCCTTTTGTAATGTTAATTTATCCACCCTTTTTATAGAAACTTAAATTTATCTATTTGAGTATGTCATGTTGTGAATTTGTTTGAATGGAGGTTTTGTTATAAACCCAGTGGGGTTTCTTTTACCTTTTCCTATGTGCGAAATAAATAGATACATTTTTAAGCTTTGAAATTTCAGTGGAACATCTCATTATCCTGTCTGACACAAGGCTCTGGCACAGGAATATAATGAACGCTATTAAATTCAGCAGAGCAATTATGTAACAGCAACTACAAGCTATTTAATTGACTAGCTGCAAGCTCATTTAACCAATGAGTTTAGTTACACATAAACAGCATTTCCCACCTCTTACAAACCATCCTCTGTGGCACATTCAATAAGAAGATAATATGATCTATACATTTCAGTGGGCTGTCTTTCTGGACAGTGATTAACAATAATGCCATAATGTAATGCAATAGAATGACAGTTAATTACAGTCACAACCTGCTGCTTGTCGGTCTACAGAGCAGAATCGAAATGTGACACTTTGTGGAGTAAGCACATAAAGATTAATGTTGCTATGAAACTGATTAAGCAACTAGCCAAAGCCACACAAATATATAATTTTAGTCTTTAGCCCAAAGTTAGCCAAATGGCTAGCCAAAATTCAATAACCTCCACACTGCCACATATTGAATTTATTCTGTTTGACATACATTTAATTTTAGCTAACGTCTCACCTCCACTACCCGGAGCTTCTGGTAGTTTCCATCCCAGGAGATGAGTTTGCGGTCTTTGCCCCCTCCAGACACCAGTGTGCCGCAACGCAGCATGCAAAGGGCAAAGATACCCCCCTCATGCGCACCCTGGATGGCGTGGCTAATACGGTTGGTGCCTGTCGGGGGTGGCGGGATAGAGAGATAGAACATTCTTGGAGGGGCATGTATTTGCAAGTGATCTGCACGGAGGTATGAGAAAGTTGTGTGGTGGAAGAGACAGGTTGGGATGGGCAACTGCCCATTTCATTTGAGGGAGACATAGGATGTGAAAACAGCACCAGCTATGAAAAGAACTATAGCACTGCCAGCAATCACAAAAAACCTGTTGGGAATACATTATGGATGGTTATATTTTGTTCTCTGTAAATGAAAAAAAACGTTAGTTGAATCAGAGCTTCAAAAGTGCAGGCTTTTGCAAGTTTTCAAACCCAGTAAAGATTTCACAGAGCTGCTTTCTTACATCTCAGGTTTGAAGTTTATTTTTTTGTGATCAATTGTTTTAAATTTTTCTTTGGGTTTAGTGAATAATAACATGCAACGTTGCATGAATAGTAAGAAGCAAAATAGATAAATAAAATACCAAAAAAGAAATAAATAAAAATAAAATGTAAATAATAATAAAAAAATAATAATAAAAAAATAATAATAATAAAATAAAATAATAATAATAATAACCAAAAGGCAAAGATAGATTTGATATCGCCGAAGCGGAGTACAGTAAGTTTTCTGTATACATTTGTAGTGTATAAGTTGGTGGGCTGGGTTCTTAGAAGATGTAAAGACATTCTGCCAAATGTTCAACCAGTCTAGATCAGAATGGTCTATGGAAGGTTTGAAGTTTATGATGCCACAACGCTAGTCTTTTTTTTGTTACCTTTGCCCCACACCAGTATATTTCCACTGGAATCTCCTGTAATGCTGTCTCCATTTTCTGAAAAAGTCACACACAAGACAAACTTGGGCTTCTCTTGTTTCTGCAAGAAATATAAATATTGTTTGGTTTATTTTTGTGGAATAGGAATGGAAACAACCAGCATAAAAAAAAAACATTGAACAGCATGCAAACAGGTACTCTGCTGAAGAACAGCTCACTGCACTATGCTCCAGCCTTCAGTGATATTCTCCTGATACTCCTGCTCAGACATGCCAGCGCCTCACATCTAAGTTGTACTTTTTAAAATAATATGCATCACTACAATAGGCAACATCACAACCGTAGAGTGGCATCTGTACCATAGCATCAATAATAATATAGAGTATCATGAGTATGATATTGTAGCATCAGTAATGTATAGTGTCAACATTACCATATAGCTAGGTAGAATCATTATTATAGGGGCATCATTACTATTTATTAACATCAGTACCATAGAGTATCATCATTACCATAGGATGTAAAATCATTCCATAGAGTAATATCACTAACATATGGCACTGTAGCAAAACCATCATAGGAGATGTTACGCTAATTGCTTCATGGATTTCCATTTTGGGACTGTACCTCAAAAAGGCCTTGCTTCTTTACAAGGGAGCCCCCCTCAAGTGTCCAGAAATAGAGGTGGGACTTCCCACAAGTGACAATAATGTTGGTGTCAGTTGGGTGGAAATCTGCTGCGAACACAGCTTCATTGGAACACTGTGAAGTATAAAGAAACAAGGAGACCCTCATTTTACCTACAAACTGCAAACAAGGAGGCAATAATATTACATACAAACTGTAAATAAGGGGACTATCCTTTTAAATACATGATAATAATAATAATAATAATAATAAACTTTATTTGTATAGCACCTTTCATACATAAAATGCAACCCAACGTGCTTCACAACAATAAAAACAAAATACAGAACAAAAGCAATAGAAGAAAAATAGACATAAAAGACAATAGAACATTTACAAGACAATATAAAAGGAAATAAGATAAAAACACTGGTGTGTCTGTACACTAATGTCTCTCTGTACACCGGTGTCTCTCTGTACACTGGTGTCTCCCCAACAAACACTCCTACCACAAACAGCCTACTACCTGCCATCTGCTACGCACCGTATAGCCTCTCTCTCTGGGTGATAATATACCTGCCAGCACCGCTGCAGGTGCCTGCCAGCTCCGCTGCAGGACTTTTGTCCCTCCTTCGAGGTATATTTGCCCATGGGTGGGAGCAGCATACAGCCTCCACAGTTTGAATCACTCCGCAGAGTGACGAACCCGTCAGTCCCTAGTCAAACATTTAAGGTGAGCGCCCTACTGGCCTCTTTCTACGTTTTGATTTTCATTTGCCCATGGGTGGGAGCAGCATACAGCCTCCACAGTTTGAATCACTCCGCAGAGTGACGAACCCGTCGGTCCCTAGTCAAACTTTTAAATTGAGCGCCCTACTGGCTTCTTCTTTCACCCCCCTTTATAGAGGACTTTTCAAGTGCTCAACAGATAACAAGCAACAACTGAACATCAGATGAGAAAAAAATAAATAAATAAATAAATAAATAACAGTTAAAACAGCTTCAAAAAGATAAGTAAGCTTAAAGATAAATAAATTAGAAAAGAATGAAAGAATAGAAAAAAAATAAAAAAGAAGAATAGAATTTAAAAAATAGAGATCGAATGAGAAAAAATACATTTAAAATAATAAAAGCCTTTGTGGTACATGGTAAGCGAACACTCTAGTGGAACACTCTAGTCAGAAATGCTAGGTACACAGGGAGCATTTCCAGTATTTAATTTAAAAGCCTGTTCGAACAGGTAGGTTTTAAGCATTTTTTTAAAAATGTTAACAGAGCTTACATCTTTAATGTGTCTGGGTAGGGTGTTCGATAGCTTTGGGGCATAATAGCTAAAGGCAGCTTCCCCGCTCGTTTTGTGCAGTACTTTGGGAACGGTTAAAAGGTCGGCACCTGAGGACCGGAGGGCTCTTGTTGGCTGATACAAAATTATGAAGTCAGAGATGTATGTGGGTGCTGTGCCATTTAGAGCTTTGTAGGTGAGTAAACGTACCTTGAAGTCAATTCTAAAGGAAACTGGGAGCCAGTACAGGGTGGTTAAGACGGGAGTGATATGTTCTCTCTTTCTGGTCTTTGTTAAAAGTCTGGCAGCCGAATTTTGAATGAGCTGAAGTTTCTCTATTGACATTTTGGGCAGCCCTGTGAAAAGGGCATTGCAGTAGTCTAGTCTGCTAGTAATAAAAGCGTGAACTAATTTCTCTGCATCCGCTTGTGTTAAAAATGGCCGTATTTTGGCAACATTTCTCAGGTGGAAGAAAGCTGTCTTAGTCACCTCACTAATATGGGCCTTAAAGTTTAAGTCGGAATCTAAAATGACACCTAGGCTTTTTACTTCTGGTTTTCCAGAAGATGGTCCCCTTCTTTGCAGTTCATATGCAAAAGAAGGTGCCGCTCTGATTTTCTCATGCCACTGTGCAGCCACACTGATTGGGAACACCCATGGAGAAAGAGGTTCCATTCCGTCACCAAGGCTGGGAACTGCTGTGTTCTCACAGTCATGGGCAGACTACTTCACAAAGTGGCCAGACATGTATGTGACTCCTGACAAGATGGCCAGAATGGTTGATTGAGGGCATGTTTGGGGCAAGTGAATAGCCGAAGTGATAAGCCCTACATTCCCTCGTCTGTGATCATCTCTGCTCGTCATGATGACACGTCTTCCCAGCAGGGGAGCTGGTGTGGGTCTGCTCACACTAACACTGGCTGCAGGGATACTCCAAAATGTAGGACAATGACTTGGAGGCCTTGTACGGTACTGGACTAAATGTTATAAGTGGTGCTCAGCCCACTCTAATTTTTGTACTGCCACCTAGGTTTACGGGGTAAGAGGTGTGATTTTTGCACTTATTTGTCAGCCAGTTCTGTTCTGAGGCTATAGAGGGTTGCCATTATTGCCCTTATCACAAGTTTAAAAGTTGTGCTGGGATATAATTGTTGCTATCTGGGTCAATGACATGACGTGATTTTTTTGTGTCCAAATTCATTACTTTCCTAAAAACAATCATTAAAAAAAAACATGTTATATATCAAATTGCACTACAATATCTCCTTTATGAGAAACCCTTCTCATTTTATTGAAATTCAATTTATTTTTCGAGTTTTGGTGTTCTAAAGTCCCAAAATGTCAGGTGGTGCGACCGTCCGAACATACATGCAGAGAACAAAACTGCAATAAATAGGATAATTTTCTCAATAAAATTCCTAATCAAATAGTTTGGCATGATTTTATGTTAGATTGCTTATAAATGACGGAAAGTAGTTTAACAGTCCTATTTCAAAACTATTCTATTACTTAAAAAATCTTTGTCCGAGAAATTGACTTCTCCAAATGTCAGGGGGGCGACCGACATAAAAACATAATTTTATGTACTGTGCCTGTAAGAAAACGATGCAACAGGGTGTGACATCACAGGACCCCTGTCATGCAGTAACAAGGTTAATAACTATCCCACAAATATTACGTTTTAACTTACCATGTCAGGTGGTATGACCCCTGGAAAACTATGAAAATTAGTTTTTATTCAGAAAATGTGTATTTGATTGAAGAAATATATGTATAACCTTGAGTTCAAGGACAAAAATGTATATAGGTGTCCAAGTTAATTCCTGTTAGATTTGAATTGAGTTTGAAAAGTCAGGTGGTGCGACCAATATGTCAGGTGGCGCGACTAGAATTACAGTTAAACCACTTGAAAAAAGTGATGTTAATGAATGTGTTTGAAGATATTAAATACATTTTCTTAAATATATGCATATTTCTGTATGATATTAAGTTGTTTAAAGGTGAAAGAGTCCTACTCTTCAAGAATATACAGATCCTTTCCAAAAAATGTGAATATCATGGAAGTTTTTTTTTTCCGTAATTCCATTAAAAAAGTGAAACTTTCATAGATTATAGATTCATTACACACAAAGTGAAATTTTTCTAGCCTTTATTTGTTTAATTTTTCATAATTTTGCCTTACAGCTCCAGAAAACCCCCAAAACAGTATTTCAAGAAATTAGAATAGTGTGTCGAAAATCATCATTTACTTCAGTTATTTCAGAGAATGAATGTTTTAGACTGAGTGTCACACTCTAATCATCTAATTTACTCAAAACACCTGCAAAGTTTTTCTACAGGTTTGTCGTTAAATTGGACAGGTATCTCAGTTTGGTTCAGTATGGGGAAGACTGCAGACTTGACAATTGGCCAGAAGACCATCATTGACACCCTCCAAAGAGATGACCGTAGGCTTCAGCGGATTGTCAAGCAAAGACAATTCCAAAATTTGGCGGAGATGCAGAGGGAGTGGACTGAGGCTGGAGTCAGTGCTTCAAAAACCACCACGTACAGAGTGTGACACTCAGTCTAAAACATTCATTCTCTGAAATAACTGAAGTAAATGCTGATTTTCAACACACTATTCTAATTTCTTGAAATACTGTTTTGTGGGTTTTCTGGAGCTGTAAGCCAAAATTATGAAAAATGAAACAAATAAAGGCTAGAAATATTTCACTTTGTGTCTAATGAATCTATAATCTATGAAAGTTTCACTTTTTGAATGGAATTATGGAAAAAAAAAAAACTTTTCCATGATATTCAAATTTTTTGGAAAGGATCTGTAGGACTATATAACCAAAATTGATACTCAAAGTTGCATATTATTTTTTAATTCATTTTTGTAGATGCCATTATCAAGCAAAGAAAAAACAGCACGGCATAGAGATAGTTAAAAAAATTATCCAGTTGCATTTCATTAATGAAATGTGTTCCTTGAGACTTCATGTTTCAGTTTTATTTTTAAAGCATTGATCAAATGTTGTCTTGTTGACATTACCATTGTGGCAGTATTGTTTTAAATGTTGAATGTGCAGTATTGTTTTGAATGCTGACCTGAATGAAATGTAGTCCTCATTATTGAAATGTGTTCCTTGAGACTTGATGTTTCAGTTATATTTTTTAAGCATTGATCAAATGTTATCTTATTTACATTACCACTGTTGCTGGCCTGAATTAAATGTAATTGTATGATTAAGTTCCAGAATAAAATGCTCAGGTTTCAAATGAAAGCCAAATGAAACCAGAGTAAAATGCATTTACAGTACATATCCTTCTTTTTATTTAGTGAATTTCAATCGTTATTGAGCACAATGTCAGGTCGTAATATTCACACTCATCTTCATGACTTGCTCCAGTGGTCAGCAACTGGCCAACGGAGAATGACGTTTTTTTTCTCTCCATTCACTCCCAATGCATGGCGAAACAGGTTTCAAAAGCACACTTTTAGCACATAAACAATTGCGAACAACGTGGATTATGCCGATATATAAAATCAAGACATCCAGTACCGAACGTTTGAAAAGATAAAAAGCTCCATTCATGATATTTTACACTTTTTCCAAACAAGGTTTGAAAGAAGATCCAATCGTTAGCTTATGAGGAACTTCCTTGTTTCGTTCTAGTGCCAGTAACGGTCCCACCACAGAACTGTACAAGAATTCCCACCCACTTCCTGAAGCGTGTGTTAGTAAACAAGCCGAGCAAATTAGCAAAGAAATTAGCAACAGTTGCTAGTTTTCTCAGAAAATAGTTTAAAATGTTCGGTACTGGATGTCGTGATATCGGCATAATCCACGTTGTTTGCATTCGTTTATGTGCTAAAAGTGTGCTTTCGAGACCTGTTTTGCCATGCAATGGGAGTGAATGGAGAGAAAAAAACGTCATTCTCCGTTGGCCAGTTGCTGACCACTGGAGCAAGTCATGAAAATGAGCGTGAATATTATGACTCATATTGGCGCCAGGTTGCTACACAATATTATGTTCTAACAAAGTTCAGTATGCCTTTAAACTGGGGTAACTGGGACAGCAAAGCATTGTGGATCGAAAAAGCTGCTTTTGATCAATCAATTTCACAGTCATGGGAACAAATGGGACTTGTATTTGACCTGTAACATTTACTCTGTAAAACCATTGGTGATCTTGCCATATGATCTTGCCGAGAGAAATAATGTCATTTGACCCACATTTTGACTCAGTGGTTGTTTCTTGTTAATTTCCTGCGTCTTAGCCATTACCTGCGAGCCAGTTGTACTTGTGGAGTAGAAGTACAAGGGGTGGTAGATACAGTGAGAGCCCGACTCAAGCCTTATACCGTTTTACTGTCTATTTACATAACAAATTCAGGGAGTTCATATACCCAAGTCCAGTGCAAATTATGGGCCTTCTGCCCTTCTTTTGCGTGCAGTGGCATCCAGCACAGCCTTACCTTAACATCGGCCAGCCTCTCTTCTCTCTGCCAGTCCCACACTGACAGCACATGATCATTGGAGTCATCTACCACGCATAGGGTGCTGCCCCCATTCTGGAATGAAAGACATGCAGGCAGGTTCAGTAGCTAACTTTTTCTCCATAAGCATTTACTCCCCCACAGAGTTTATTTTCTTACTTCAAAGGATATTCTTTTTACGAGATATGCATCTTGTGAACAACATAATAGGGTAGTGTAATTAATGGGGGTAGATCTGCTCTGGGTTTCAAAATACAGCTCTCATCAGTCACTCCTCACAATAAGAGATACAATTAGCCAACTAAGAACCCAGCTGAGGAAACTAATCATACTCTAACTGTCCCCAGTTCATCTAGGGGGTGATCCCATCTTCTGTAGTGAATGTTCATGTTCTCCCTGATGCAGGCTGTAGGGAGCTGTCACACTCATAACGTCACTGTATTTACATTAGCCTGGTGTGCCACGCATCTCCAATATTTTAACTTTTCTTCTGGCACAGGAAGGCACAGCTTTGTGTAATGTCAGGAAATTTAATTTGCTAATGTGGAGACTGCCTAGAGGAATATTGCACTTTTAGAGGCAAATACTACCATTTTGGACCAGAGGTTGTCTGGAAGGTTCTATTTTCTATTATAGAGCAGAAGGGTACCTAGCCGTAATTAGCTTTATATCACCTGTCATAACAAGACCTTTATAGCACAAGTCACTTCATTCTTTCTGAAATACAGTATGTCATAAAAGCACAGCTACAGCACAAGTATCATAAAGTCTTTTGTCTGGTCTTCTCAGTTTTCACTCAGACACTCAATCTCTGACAGAGCACCTGGAAAACTTTGTTGGCACTTGTACCTTTTGTGGCATAGGCTTGCTGTAATCTGACTGGTGGTGGCAGATCCCTGTCACTTAATTTGGTTGGCTGGGAAGGTTTATTATTCCAGGCTTCCACCCCAGAGACTTAATGCCCACCTCTGTCACTGACTTGTGCTTCCTCTACTCTGTCAATATTGTTCTTTCCCTCTTAGCGCAACTTGCTTACTTCAGTGGGTTGCATTTGCAATGGACTACTTGCAATATGGACTTCCATGTTATGCGAAGCAGCATCGCTACTTCTGATCAGCACTTTTCAGTGGATAAAACTGAAAATGAATAATCCCCATTGTGTTAATGTTACAGAAATTGTAAAGGTTTTTGCTTTACTGTATTATTATGTGTCAAGCAGTTATATTATACACTGTTACAGAAGTTATATACGTATATAGAAACCATAATGCTGTCTGCAACTAGCCATCTACTCTATCTACTCACTGTCTTAATGAAATTCCCCAAAGTGAATACTTAATTGTATTGTATCAATTAATGCTTTCTAGAATCACAGGAGTTGTTGCATTTACCTGAGTAGTGTTTTAGCTTTTTAGCCTAGCAGCACCTGTAAATTGTGATGAAAGATCTAGGGCTTTATTTCATGGCTTTAAACCAACCAACACCTAGTAGTTGGATTGGAGTATCAATCTAGAATAACTTGATTTAATTAAATCACTAAATTATTTACCATGAACCACTGATTCAAGCTATCTATCTAACTAGTGTGTCATTGTATAGCTACCCTGGCTATTGCTCCTTGTATTTAAACTTATATATAGATGCTAGTCACCAACAGTAATTAAGCATTCCATTTTCAGGGTCACAGGACAAATATTGAGCCTGACATTTGAAGATATATATCTACTCACTGAAAACACAGTGACACTAATTTTAATTTTTTTTAAAATTGTTTAAAAGTTCAAAAATGTTTTGTATGCATTCTTTATGAAAATTCTACATTCATGTTTATAACTATTTATAACCTCACAAATGCACCGTGTGTCTTTCCCCCGACTTTAACCCCTTGGCGCAGATGGAAAATTTGTTTAAGCTTTTATAACTCCAGGTTGTGAGCATCACAGAAACTTGGTAAATGGCTTAAATGGAACAGGACAGGTGTACCATTTACAATACAAACTTAGATTTGTTTATTTTCATAATTAAGTCGAAATAAAGTGCCACAAAGAAACTTTGGAAAAATGCAAACAAAACATTTCTTTAGCTTGCAACGGAATACTGAGAGCTACATACAGTGAGCACCATAATTAATTGGACAGTGACACATTTTTTGTTATTTTGGTTCTGTACTCTAGCACTTTGAGTTTGAATGGATAGAATGATGATGAGGTTGAAGTGCAGACTATCAGCTTTAATTTGAGGGTATTTTCATCCATATCGGATGAACTGTTTAGAAATTATAGAAGCTTTTGTACATAGTCCCCCCCATTTTCGGGGCATCAAAAAATATTGGACAGTTTAACATAATGTAGAATAAAGTAATCATTTTTAATATTTGGTCGCATATACTTTGCATGCCATGACTTCCTGATGTCTGTGACCCAACACTATGAAAATACTTTTGATATCTTATTTTCTGGTACTCCCTACAAGCAATACTATAACTTCTCTGCATTTGAATGGATCTCTATGGAAATGGGCAGTGGGACTAGATTTATCTGTAAATTACACCGGAACAGTATGGAACACATGGCTGGCTAAATGGCTGTAAGTCATCAAGGGTCTGATGTATCAAACAAGCATTAAACCATCACTCTGCTGCCAGATATGCAGTAGATGGACGGATAACTTGAAGGGTTTCTTCTCCTGACTTATTTTTCCATAGAGTTCAATAGGAAAATTTGTCTGGAGAAACAACCCTTAAAGTGATCCATCCATATCTACTGCATATCTGGCAGCAGAGCGATGGTTTGAGGCTCGTTGGATACCTCAGACCCTTGATGACTTACAGCCATTTTGTCAACCATGTATTCCATACTGTTCCAGCTAAATCTAGCACGATTGCACTACAGTAGTGAAATGCACTCAGAATGTGAAAATAACAATAGGAAAAACTAAGGTACATATGTAGCCAGCAAGACCAACCACATATTAAAAGCAATACTACTTACATATCGGGAAGGGAAAACTCCCGTTGGGGAATGTGTTTTCTGTAGAGCCTGCGTAATACTAGACTGTTAAAACGAAAACGTCCGTTACGCTGGGCTATGACTAATTGTTCAAAGCACCCAATAAGACATTGCATATACCATTGCTAAGGTTATAATGTACTCTATTGGATAAAAGAGACGACAATTAAACCAGAATGAACTGTAATGAATGAGACAGGCTTGCAGGGCATGGGGGGTATTACGAGTTGATGTTTCAGATAATGTAATAGCGGTATAAAGTATTGTATGTTTCTCAAATGGACTGTACCAGACAATAAATGACCACTGAATTTTGAAAGGAACATCGCTATATGTAAAACCAATAGTAGGATTGTATATTTATTTCATATTTAGTAGCAGATATTCATAGTAGAATGTCGTGGTATAATGAGACAATAATTTCACGTTTATTTTGCATTTGAGTGAGCAGGGATTTTCACAGCTTTTTTGGCATTTGATCAGGCTATTGTTGGGTTTATCATGTTGCTATGACGGAATTCAAATTTTATATGATGAATAAATATATTTATGAACTCAAACATGGGACACGGGACTGGGTGGGGGGTTGCTTGTTAAATGGACTTGCTACAGGAAAATGGTGACACTTAGAGTGGTCACAAATCGTGTACCAATAAAGATAAAACACGGAGTTTGTGGTTTGCACTCATAGTTTGGCTGCAGGAGCAACGAATGCCTCAGTTCAGAAAAATCTTGTCGCTGGTGTCATGGCCACTAGGTATCTGCACAAAGGGGTTAATTTGATAAAGCCATATATGACAACTTTGCTGCAGTCCTCCAAAAATACTAAAACAGTGGGCTACATTGTATTTTGCTACATTGAGAAAAGTGACACAATTATCACGCTACTGGGTGTTGAGAAGACAGTCAGCGGTAAACTGTTTGCGCCATCGCATGAATTATTAACAAAGACAAAGAAAATAATATAAAAATAATACATTTATTTGAATTTAATATGCATGTTGTTTTCATTTCACATACGCTGAAAATAGAAAATAACCTATGTATTTGAACAATTTCATTTTTTTATTTATTTTAGTCCCTTACTTCCGGGATTTGGATTCAGCATTCGGCCGAACCCTAAAAATATGGATTCGGAGCATCCCTACCTATAACCATTCCCCTAATCTTTTGCAAAAGTTGGAAATTATCTAATGATATAGATGCAAATATATTTCCAACGCGTCAAAAGTGTTGAAAAATTTTGATTATTTCCTGAATTACTGTGATGCACAATTATTCATTTTGGGTAGATTTTTGGACACCAAGGTACACCATTTCAAATAGCCTCATAGGATTTGAGCAGTAATACATATCACTTTCATATGTTATACACATGCAGACAGGCTGTTTGCAAATCAGAAAATGTAAAGTTTTACCTTATTCACATATTTGACTGTTCACTAGACTGGGGGAACTTTGTTTTTCACCGGGGGTTATGCATTCCCTGCCCATAATTTACATCTGAGTTAAGAAAATAACTTCATTTAAGGCATGATGATAAATGGTACCAGGGTCTTCTTTAATTTAAGCCATGATAGGTGTTTGTGTTACATTGATATCTGGAGTTATAAAGCTTTAAACAGAACGGTACAGAACAGATGAAAAAGGGGGAAATTAAGCCTCTGCGCAAAGAATTAACGAATTTAGTTTGATTAAACAATGAAGCATTGTCAAACATCAATTCCATGTTCTGACAGCAATCAGATTACAGGCAATGCGTTTCAGCTACCGAAGTTCAAGCTTCATCCAAAGTTCATATTACGTGCATTGTCATATTGATTAATAACATAAATAGTGTTATTTTTCCTTGTTTTATAATGTCCTGCTTATGGAAATGTGACCAATGTGTTTTACTGGTAACTTAATGCTTTAAAACAAGCCCCCTTTCCTGGGATTGCAGGGACAATGTGTGTCTATTCCGGGAGAGAAAATGTTTAATTTTTGGGGAAAATATTAATCCTTATTTTACAATGTAATCTTGATATTTTGTATGCATACTTGTGTGCGCCCTTGTGTGTAACATACAGGAGGGTGTACGCGTGTTGTGCATACGCCTATGTAGACGCATATTGGGATACTGTCTTCATATTGCGCAGTTAAAATAACATTGAAACAACTGCGACATGACTTAAGACCAGGTTTGTGGTGGTTTTAGTGCTTAATGCTGCCTCAAGATAGCAATACACCAAAAATGATCCTGGCCACACCTCATCTTAAGACCAACCCGCCCAGTTCACTTGCTATGGGCGCAAGTTAATTTGCTATCTAAACAACATGAGCGTTGGACATTAACATGACACCTGCGCCGGTCTGAAACTAGCAAATACACTTGTGTTTGGGTTACCGCTGCTTAGCGCCGGGTGTAAGATAGGGCCCTATGTATTTTACTATTCCTGTGCAGACAATGTAGAGCTATAAGTGGAACTCACCGATTTGGAGAAGGCAAGACAGGACAGGGCACGGTCAAAGAAGCCAGTGCCCAGGACATGCAGGGTGTTGAGGCTGACTGAATCCCAAACTCGAACATGTGGGGGTTGCTGCTACCAGGACAGAAAGGCGATTAGATCTATGCTGACATTCTAACAGTGTGTTGTTGTGCACCTTAATTCCTTGACACTTGAAAGCAGGTTGAAATATGAAAACATGGCGAGGAGTGTGGCACAGTCCATATGGTGACTGGTTCTCAAGCCATATCTCCCCACACAGTTGAGGGTTCAATTGCAGTTTCTGTGCTTTGTTCCCTTCCCTATCCGTTACCCTCTTTGCTTTCCCCTTTCTAAATAGAGTAAAATTCACACTCCTTAAAAAGGGAAATAATTTATAAACATGTATGGGTGTCTCAGTAACTAAGTCTTCTTGTCAATAGAAACATTGAATGAGGGAACAGTAGTTTGGCTGCCTTGTAGACACAACCCCAGCAATTCAGCCTCACAGATTGAAGACAAAGAAATAAGTTCTTTCTTCAAGACTTTTCATAAATTATTAAATACATAATGTCTAGTATTTTATGTATCGTACTTTTATAGTAGATGCAAATATTACAGTATAGAACAAGGTCGATTCACGTGACTGAAAGGACAATTGAAAGGTAGCTTCAAGGTCAGCGCTGAGAACTGAGACCAGGATAATGCATTTATATTCCAGTACATTGTTAGTTTTTTGGATATCTTCCCTGCCGTAGCCTTTCTGTGCAGTGACAGCAGAGTAAGGCATCCCCATGATGGGCAGAGTTACCATGTGTTGTTAATAATTCACTGGCCTGAACCAATTGAAAGGCTGTGCTGTCCACAACAAAACATTATTGGTCCAAATCAGTGTGTGCCACTAATAACGCATGATAACTATACCCATTTGGGGATTCACCAAGCATCACTCATCACAGCTGCTGCTGCTACTGTCACTGTACTGTACAGGTCACTGTGGGGTTGTGTTTGCAAACAGGTCACTGCAGAGTTCTGTTTGTGAGCAGGTCACTGTGGGGATGTGTTTGTGAACAGGTCACTGCTGGGTGGTGTTTGTGAGCAGGTCACTGTGGGGCTGTGTTTGTGTACAGGTCACTGCTGTGTGGTGTTTGTGGGTGGAGGCCCACAGAGTTGTGTTTGTGGGCGAGCCCTGTAGGGTGGGGTTTGTAGGTAGGCTAAAGTCTCTTACTTTGCCATCAGAAGAGGTCCCAGCTACCTGTCCTGTTGCCATGGTGATTTTGTCAGGATGGACAGCCAGGCTGAAGAGAGATAGACACGGGAAGGGGCCAAAAACCTGACTGAGTATCGATTGAGCAAGACCACACGTCTCCAGCTTGCTGCATACAACCGAAACTGCAGATATCATAAGGGGCTCCCACTCAGGTAACATGAACACATGCCACCAAGAATTCAGGCACAAACATTCTCATACACATCAAACAGCACAAAGACAGCTCTTTCACACAGCACCCTCCAATACACACAGAAATATACAGCCTTTAAAGGAGCTATATGTAACAAATTTACTGTACTAAATCATAAAATGACCATGATATGTCATCAGAGATTAAGGAAATATGCTAAGTCGAAATACTGGCTTCTCCGACAACAGTGCTACAGCCAGTATGTTCTCCTTTGAAATTTCCATTCCGGGTCGGAACATCTGTATTTGTTTTGGCTAGTGTGATTCACTATTCTCCGAGTTGACTCCGCCCACTGCCCATTACGAACAACCAGATGTACTCTGACACTCCGACAGCCGATTTACGAATGCCTAAGCTAAGTTCAACATCGTTTTCATTTAGCTAGCTAGCTAAAGATTTAAATATATATATGTATATAGTTACTCGCTAAACATACCACTAATGTTAGCTTATATCTGTGTGACCGTAAACACAGCCAGCCATGCATCTAGCTAACATTGACAGAGTTATAAAAAATCCACATGAGCCGGTTTATATTTTGCAAACAATAAATAAATTGCAAACGTATACATTAGCTGATCAGCTTACAGTGTAGGACTCGTTGTCGATTGTCATTGTCAAAATAGAATAAGCTTGTCTCAAAATATAATGTTGCGCTTGGCTCGTCTTGCGCTCGTGTTCGTTCAGTGTCCTCAACCTGGTAACCCACGTGAGCTTTGAGTCTGGGGAGGAGGGGGCGGGTGGAGACAACTCTCCAATATTGTGAATTTGGACTGCAGTACCAATTTTAAATGCTCGGTGTCAATGTTACATATAGCTCCTTTAATTCCCTATTGGCACGCAATAAAGACACACATCGACATATACAGACAGACACACATGCATAAACCGACATTAGCACATATACAAACTCATAAATCCACTGACTCACACATACATATTTGCACAGACACAAACATATACAGGGGGTGGACAAAATATCGGAAACACCCTTGAAAAATGGCTTTAACTTTGAAGCATCTAAACCACAATTACAAAAGCATCTATACAGGTGATTCCTACTAATTTGAATGCTAATTAGCAGCATGTGTCTGCTTAAAAGGGGTCTAACCAGCAGCACTTTGCGAGGTAAGTCTCCAAAGCAAGATGAGGATACTAACAGAGTTTCAAAGGGGCCAAATAGTTGGTGCCGGAATTGCAGGTGGGTCAATCACAAAAACTGCTAAATTATTTAAGGTGGCAAGGGGAACAGTGTCAAAAATTATGACAACATATGCCCAACACCAAAAAACAGCATCAGCAAAAAATAACTGTGGCCGCAAGTAAAAGCTCTCCGACAGGGACAGACGGACAGGATAGTTGCTAATAACCACAGAACTACAGCTATAAAAATCACCACAGAATTGAATCAATCCATATCTGAACCAGTCTCAACAAAAACAGTACGTTGTGAGCTTCACAAAGCTGGTATTTATGGCAGGGCCGCCATTCGGAAAACCATTTGTATCCAAGGCTAATGCACAAAAACGCATAACATGGTGTAAGGCACACAAAACCTGGACCCCTGAGCAATGGAGAAAATATCTGTTGCCAACAATTAAGTATGGTGGTGGTTCTCTAATGGTATGGGCAGGCATTCCATGGGACTCATTGCGTCTAATGATTGTTCTCCATGGACGTGTAACGATACAAAACCATTTTACAAGACCAGGTGCACCCTATGGTTCAAACACTGTTCCCTCATGATGTCCCCATATTCCAACATGATAACGTCCCCATACACACTGCTAAAAACATTAAAGGTATACTATGTAGTTTCATTGTAAACAACTTTCTTCTTTACCAGACATCCAAAAACTCCCCATCCTCTTAGGAGAGGAGAGGACGTGCTGTGACCTGGCAGCGCAATATATAGCTGCCTGTCATCGTCTTAGGGACAGTGAGTGACAGAGATCATTATAAACCAATTAAAAAATTTTATATTTATTATATTCACTTTATAAGATCATATGTGACGCGGTATGTCAAAACCAGGCGGAATTGGGCAGAGCTACGAACGGAGGAACAGCTGCAAAATGCCTTGAGGGTGAATTTTAGGGGTTTAGAGATTTTTGGACATTTATGATGCTACAAATATTAAAAATGTTCTGTAAAAGTTTCTAACTGAAATTTCATCGACAAAGTATTTTTTTAAACACTTTTAGAGAGGCATATAATTTCACAAAATGATGCCTTGTTCGAGATTTTGCTTGGAAATGACGCCAAATTTAGCGTAACTTCGAGCTCACTTGCTAACGTAAAATCGCATGATGATATTTTGCCAACATATTGGTTATTCAAACGGTATCTTTCTTGATGAAATAAACTATTAATTGATTATTAAAACAACAATAATCGTGAGCTTGTTTATGCACTACAAGAGCCGCCCGATAAAGGGCGGCCCTTTTTTGACAGTACTTTCTCATCTAAAAGACGTTAAAACAAAAAAACTACCGGTCACATCTACATGGTTATTAGCCTAAAAGTTAGCTTATCGTTTTGTGAACCTAATAAATATAATATGTTCAATGGTATGTGCCAGAATAATATCAGTATCGTATGTTGATCACAAAAATGTCTGGTTTCCGCCCGATAACAGGGTTCGGTACGCTAACATTGTTAACCAACTTGTTTTGTTTAAACTCAAACTTTAAAGGGCTATTTCTCAGTTTCGATGTTTCAGACGGTCCAATTTAAAATCTTAATAACTTCGCTTTGGAATATCCGATTTGAAAAAAGAAAGCGGAGTTGTAAAGTGCAAGGTCTATGTTTTACTAATATACCAATAACTCAAAATTGACCTCTTGCCCAATTGTGCCTGGTTTTGACATACCGCATCACATATGTGTCATTCTCATCATCATTATTATCATTTCTATTGATAATTATTATTATTTTTAATTGTACTTTATTATTTTACATTATTGTTATTTCTAAATCCATAATCAAAGAGAAGTTAGTTCTTGTTTTTATGTATGTTACTGTTCATTCATTTCTAGTCTTTGCTGTTTTATATTGTTCAGAGTATGTATGTATGTCTTCGACTGTTTTAATGCAGTATGCTTTGACAATACAGATGCAATGTCTTGTCATGCCAATAAAGCGAATTGAATTGAGTCCACGGTCAGAGAAAATATGTGTGAAACGTCACCACAATGCTTGTGCGTCGTCGTGCATTTCTGAGAAGGACACGTGATAAGCAATTTTCGGGGAGCCTACGTGCTCTATATCGCCATCTGGTGTTCTGAAACTACATAGTATACCTTTAAAGAATGGTTCCAAGAACACAAGGATGATGTCAAATGCCTTCCATGGCCTGCACAATCACCAGATCTAAACATAATTTAACTTTTATGGGAAGTTCTTGTCATGGGGTTTGCTATCAGTTCCCTTATTTCTGCGATCGTCCTTTTTTCTTTCTTGTTATATCGGGCGCTCTATCGGATTTTCCGTCTTCCGTCCCGGGATTTCTCATTCACTCGCCACTCATTCCTTACACCTGTGCTCGTTACCTGTTAGGCATTTAAGATCCTCCCTTCCGCTTCCTGGGGCTTCTGCATTGTCATTACCACTTGACATAGTAGCTGGCAAGGTAAAGATTTTAGCATTTACAAGTGACCACTTCACTTTTAAGCTTGCTTAAGAGTAACGCAGCACTTGCTTGTAAGGGCTTTAGAGTTTTCCTTGGTATGATTTTGTTTTTGCTCTCGTACGCTTGCGGTCTCTCGTTTTGGTTTAGCTTTTGTTCTTGTTGAGACAGATGGTGCTTATTTTCCTTCCTTTACCTACCTCTCTAGTGCTCTCCCATATAAAGAGCGAGAGGTTTTCTGTTCCTGTTTTTTTTCTTTCTCACGTGCCTACGTGCCGTTCGCCCGATTATACGGGTTTATTTCTGCAGTCCTCGTTTCACGCCTCATTCTCACCTCTTATTTGTTAGCTCGTTGCAGCTACTGAGTGAGAATCTTCTTTTCCATTTCTTTTGTTTTTTCACGTGCCTACGTGCTGTTCGCCCTATTATAAGGGTTGATTTCTGTTCTCCCTTTTCCTAGTCTCCCTGTTAGTATTTCTCTCCAGTCGAGAGTGGGAGCTAGTTTATTATTATTTTTTTGGTTTTGTTCTTCCCTTTATTACGGGGTCTCTCCGTTTTAGTGGCTGTTTTAGAGCTTAAAGAACCTCTTCACTGCGTTTGGTCCTCCGAACCCAAATCCCCCCCTCACAGTTCTGGAGTGCGAACTAGATTTCCACCTTCTTCATCCCTCAAAGAACTGGAGACTGTCCTTCTTGAACAATGTGCCAATATCTCACTACACATCATTCATAA
The DNA here is from genome assembly GCA_029718625.1 of Synaphobranchus kaupii. NCBI lineage: Eukaryota > Metazoa > Chordata > Actinopteri > Anguilliformes > Synaphobranchidae > Synaphobranchus > Synaphobranchus kaupii. The sequence goes on along the minus strand of CM056382.1, from coordinate 29,749,339 downwards.
ATTGTATGACAGCATTCCTAGAAGGATTGAAGCTGTTTTGAAGGTAAATGGTGGGCCAACTCGTTATTAGTTACTAAATATTCAGTTTTTGTGTTTCCAATATTTTGGATGTATGAGCAGGTGTATGAGCAGCACACACACATTCACTCACACACGTCCACACTCAATTATACTCAAGCACATACAGTGCCCACTGTAATTATTGGCAACCTCGATTAATATGAGCAAAAAGTGCAGTTTTAACCCCTTTGCGCAGATGGCAAATTTGGTAAATTCTCACCTATTTAGGGGGTGTTCTATTTAAAGGTTGTATCAGCGATTTTGGGTGGAAACATAAATGATCACATTCATCTGATTTTTCCTCACGATCCGCTAGCTGCCCGCCCCATAAGCAGGCCGTCAAAAAACCGCGTCTCTGTAGGCAGCCTATGCTCCGAGATCGTACACAAAAACAAATGGTACTACCAACCACTCAAAACCAAAATAAACAGTATTCCAACCAATCACAATGATCTGCACAAACGCTAATACTCTTATCTCGCTGAAATCTTGACGGATTTACAAACGGTTTGGTTTCTTACAAACGTTATTAACGTGGTTATAATTCTGGATGCTTGAACACTATTTTTTACAACATAACATAATTATTCATAAGTATGTTTGTTTGGGATTTCGCTTCAGAAGTGACATCACCCAAAATCGCTGATACAACCTTTAAGGCTTTATAACTCAGAAATTTGGTAAATGGCTTAAGACGGTTGTACCAGTTACAATACTAACTTAGATTAGTTTATTGTCATAATTTAGGTCAAAATATAGTGCCACAAATGCAAATAAACTTTTGAAAAATGCAAAAAATAATTTTCTTTAGTTTGAAATGAAATACTAAGAGCTAAATATGTGAAACAGGTAAAACTTTCCTGGATCATAAACTCCATGTCCACAAGTGTAAAAAATCTGAGGGTGACATACAGAACTCCTAAAGATCTATGATGCAAAATATAGGCAGTGAACCCTGTTGTCCCTTCGTGTCTCCAAATGTATCCAAAATGGCTAAATTGTGCACTACTGTAAATCATAAAATAATGATATATTTAACTACAAATCAACTGTTTTGGCTCATAAAACTCACCTTTGCATAATTTTCAAGTGGGAATTACTATCTTTCCATCAGTATAGGGGGATAGATATCTATGGGTCCAAAAACCTATCCAAAGCCTGTCATAAAATGAATAAAATATTTTTGTTCATTATAAAGCATATACACATTCATACTCGCTCCAAGGAAAATTTTACATTTATCTAGTGCATATGTACAGTAAATTTGAATGAGTATTTTCCATGCCAAGTGTTACGTAACAAGTATTGCCCATGACATACTAATACAGCATAGTGTGTATTATGTACGATAAGATTACAATTAAATAATATTCCGCTATAAGGAAAATGCTGGCACGCCATGTAGGGCTTTTGACTGTGTATGCTGCGATACTTGATGTAGTATAGTAGTATGATGAGACGGTGTCATTGGCAGATCAGATGTTATGGGGAGAATTATTGTTTGATGGTATGGATAATTTTTGATGACAAATTCGGCAGGAAAAAGGAGAATAAGAAAAAGAACCCAAGTTTGAGGTTTTATTTTGTGGATGTGTGAAGTTTAATTCTGTGTGGTGACATGAGGTCAGAACATACAGAAGTTAAAGGAGCTTTATGTAACAAATTTACTGTACTAAATCATAAAATGACCATGATATGTCATCAGAGATTAAGGTAACATGCTAAGTCGAAATACTGGCTTCTCCGACAACAATGCCAGTATGTTCTCCTTTGAAATTTCCATTCCGGGTCGGAACGTTTGTATTTGTTTTGGCCTGTGTGATTCACTATTCTCCGAGTTGACCTCGAGTCCACTGCCCATTACGAACAACCAGATGTACTCCGGCACTCCAACAGCCAATTTATGAATACCTAAGCTAAGTTCAACATTGTTTCCATTTAGCTAGCTAGCTAAAGATTTAAATATATATATGTATATAGTTACTCGCTAAACATACCACTAACGTTAGCTTATATCTGTGTGACCGTAAACATAGCCAGCCATGCATCCAGTTAACATTGACAGAGTTATAAAAAATCCACATGAGCTGGTTTATAATTTGCAAACAATAAATAATAAACATATTGCAAACGTATACATTAGCTGATCAACTTACAGTGTAGGACTCGTCGTCGCTTGTCATTGTCAAAATAGAATAAGCTCGTCTCAAAATATAATGTTGCGCTCGGCTCGTCTTGCGCTCGTGTTCGTTCAGTGTCTCGACTCTCTCCAATATTGTGAATTTGGATTGCAGTACCCATTTTAAACGCTCGGTGTCAATGTTACATATAGCTCCTTTAATGTTTTTAAGGGCTGAGTCATTGTGGTTATTTCCATAGGAAACCCTGAAAAGTGCTAAACTCTCGGTGCTGTATAGGTATGGGGCATGCCGGGGCCAAGCCGTAACTTTGCGGATGGCATACCATCCCAATGCCTCATTGTATTTGTATTGAATTTATTATACCGGATTGTACTTTAATTATATACATTATTCCTTTGTATTTTATTGTGTTCATTATGCCTGTTTGCAAGGGTGACCTGTACCTAAGCAAGCACGTTAGCACGTGATAAGCTGCGACCATATGGCTAAGGGTCTGTATGTGCGAGTGTAGTATATTGCAGAAATATTGGACAGACCGGCCTAATTATCGACAGTGACTTCTATACGCTGCTGGTCACAGCTAAAAAGGACTCCAGTAAAAGTAGGAAGTCCCCTATGCAAACACCAATTAAGTAAAAGTACAAAAGTATCTGATTTAAAATGTACATGTAAGTACCAAAAGTAAACGTAAACATAACCATTTTAACAATTTACAACCGTAACGTTTGCAGCTAGCTAGCTAACGTTACATGGGCGAATGTAAACGCTTGCTAACACACGGCCGAAAAATACCTCGCGCAAATACGTGAACGTGGACGCTTCGAGCTACGCAAACAGTCTTTCGCAAATGTCACGGCAAAAGAAAAACTGTTTGCGTAGCTCGAAGCGTCCACGTTCGCGTATTTCCATGAGGTATGTTTCGGCCCTTAAGGTTAGCTAACATTAGCTAATGTTAGTTTAGCTATAACTATCCAGCAACTCAAAAACATCGGCCATATTTAACGTTAACGCTAGCTAGTTAAAAGTAACATGGAAACGTGTGCTCAATTTAACAGATAACGTTAGCTATAACATTGTCAGTTTACCAGATAGCTAGCATTAGCTAACTCAAAATACCAACGTTATCATTTGATCGGTAACTTCAATTTAACAGATAATCTGCGCAATGTAACGTTACATAAAGGCCAGTTCAGACCAAAGATTTGCAACGCAACAAAACCGTTTTAGAATGTTGCAGACAAGAATTGCAGTGACCTACCACGTCTCAGAACGTCCCATGTTGGCACAGGCGATTCACCTCGTCTAATCGCAGGTGTTGAGTTTTAGAACAGAACGTATGTCAGTGCTAGGTCAGTTCTTTTTTTTCTAGCAAATTAGCAGCACAGTCTTTCCCCAGAAGTGATGCTGTCTCTGTAATGTGTATTTTGTCTCCGAATCAACGATGACACCAGCTGTTCACAATCGCTACTTTCATTATTTGAGATTAATATTGCAACCAAGAAGTAACAACGCTAACTCAAAAACACTGACGCGCTGTCACTCTGGATAACCCGGATCACGCGCTGCACATGTCACTCTGGGTAACCCGGATCACGCGCTACACACGTCACTCTAGGTAGCCCGGATCACGCCCTGCACATGTCACTCTGGGTAACCTGGATCACGCGCTACACACGTCACTCTGGGTAACCTGGATCACGCACTGCACATGTCACTCTGGGTAACCCGGATCAAGCTTAAAAATTTGGACAGACAGACCGACCGACCGACCAACCACAGAGTGACTTATACTTGCTGCTGTTCGTGGCTAAAAACTGAGGGGCACAGAAGAATAATGAAGCATGTGTGGGCAAATGTTTTTTTTATTTTGATTTTTTTTCATTCAGGTCAATAGTAAGCCAGCTAGGCAGCAGCTGTTTCTCTTTCTATACATTATCAATCTACAGAAATATTAGGAGAGCTGCTAGCCATCCAGTTACCTTATAACCAGAATAGCTAGCTAACGTTAGCTAGCCACAGCTAGATAGATAGCTAGCCTAGCTACCTAGCCTAACTTTAGCCGACTGACTGATTTCTAAGCTAACAACAATAGGTGATGGAGAATGGAGATAATTTATTCATGGAAAGCAAGCGCACCACTCAAAGTTAGCTAATAGAATGATTTTTTTATTTCATGTTCACATCATTTGATGAATTGCCTGATTACCCCATCACTCACCTCATAGACTACATCTAACAGTATATCTTCGCAAATAAGCTGACGCCACTTCTAGAATCTCTATCTGAATTAACTGTTTCAAACCTACTAGCGCAGCTAACGCTACCAGCTAATATTTTGTCAAGAAGCCAAGATGTGCAACTTCTCACAGCTGAAGACGGCACGATGCAACTTTTCCATTCACGGCCAGTGACAGTTACGTATACATTGAAGATCTTTAGTTGTGGAAGAAGGGAATGAACCAAATGGGGAAGAAGGGGGAGTTGATAACAAAATCCTGTTTAGAGAATAGTTTTGAGGGAATATACATTCATCTTACAATACTTTTGGATGTATAATAACATTTGAAAATAAAATTGATTTATTTATATGTAGATAGATTCTGAGAAAGCTACATCTGAAATCTGGCCAAATCTGAAGGGGCATGTGCCCCCTCAGTTTGAATGGGCAGATCACCACTGCCTCTTTGTATTTTTATTGTATTCATTATGCCTAATTGTATTATTATTGCATCCTTTATGCCTAACTGCATGCTCTCAAGCATGTCCTGCTGGCCCCTGCTTCTTTTCACTCCACCAGCTCAGTTGTGGACGCATTGTGTTGAATGAATGAACTTCATGAGCAGCTAGTGCAGGAAGTTCTGTTGATTGAAACCCTCACTCCCTAGGCGATACCATATCCAATCATTCGCCCTGCGGGGCTTCTGGCCACAGTATGAGCCACGCACTTACCACTTGACATCATCGGTGTGGCCGGTATAGTGTCGCTGTAGCTGCTCATCCACATTGTAGAGTACCACCACTGATGCAATGAAGTACACCGTCTCTCCTGTGGGTAGCAGGTAGAGGTTGGATCGGCAGTCCCTGCCCCGGTATCCATACCTGGAACTGGGTCAAGAAGCACAACCGCAGGAGATCTGCATAGGGAACACTAATACTCACTAATAATAGGGAGCTCAGCATACACTTTGTATTTGAAATTCCTTCAGCCCTTTTGCCCTATTTTCCAACAACCTGGGCTGCGTTTCCCGATAACGATCAATCTTAGGTTAAGTGTGATTTCTACGAGTGATTCTACGAAGGCTCTTTCATTTGTAACACGCCTTTCCCAAAACAGTTCTTAAAGCGTGAAAGCGCAGTCACCTCTTAAGAGCTACTTAACCAGAGGTGTAAAATCCGGGTTCAGAAAGTAAAAAATCCTCCTCAGTATTTAGTTCCAATCACCTGGATTTGCTCATTTGCACAATTCTTCAGCCAGGAGGTAGAACTAATTAGTGAAATCAGCTGGCTGAGTTCATGGGTGGAAGAAACACATAGCAGGACTTTTCCTGTCTGATCCCTGGATTTGACATCTCTGTACTTCTGTCTGTGGTGCTGCTGATATGAGAGGAGAAGGGGCGATAGATTGGGAGACACGAACCCCATTGTGATGCCCAATACATGGCCGGTTAGGCACGTCAAAGTTTCTTTTGAAATAAAATCTTTTCCCCACTGATTTTACTTGTCTCAAACTTATTTATTTATAGGGCTATTTAAGGAATGGCTTTTATGGGTAATTTCCAAATATATATAAAAATAAGTAAATTAAAAATAAATAAATAAATAAACGTACCCTAAATATTGTTGCTTCTAACATCAGTATAAAAAAACAGTCAGTGGTTATGGTAACCGTAAAATGAAATGAACACTAACACGAAAAATCAAATAAAGTATGTTTATGGGCTTCTAAAACGCACTTAACCGTCTACGACTGGTCTGGAGTAATCGTTGATCCACGAGCGTTTCTAAGAGCGTCTTAAATTAAGATGCTTTTGGGAAACGCATCCAAAGTTCAAGAAGCTTCGTATGAAGGGTTTTACGACGTCTTAGCCTAATGATGCTTTTGGGAAACGCACCCCTGGTCACTTCCAAGGTGTGTGACCAAGTCCCCTATTTTCAATGTTTTCCCCACTTTTCTTTCTTGTAGCCACTATTTTGGGTATTCCAGCCTTGTGACCCTTCATCCAAAGCCCACTATTTAATTCCACAAAACTCAACCAAAAAATAAAAATATTATGTTATTCTTACCCTAAGAACATGGTAAAGAAATCCTAAGAAGGCAAATCCAATGCTATAGACTAAAACTGAGGTACAGATATTCTGTTTTTGCGCTTCGGCTATGTCAGAATCTCTGTTTATTTTTAGATCTCTTTCCTGTATTGCAAACAATGTTATTGAATTTCCCAGCAGTGAAAAACCAGAGGCTTAATTTGGTGCAACTAGAAAATATTGGATGTAATGATGTTGACACATGACTGCCTGCCAGGTTCTGTTGGGTGGTTCAAAAAACCAAATGGAATCGAACAAGATATGCTCAACTATGTATTATATGTGAGGTCAGGAAAATCATCTTAATTTTGAGAAAGAAAATATCAAGAAGCACATTCCACTTTTAATTGGTAGGTGCATGATATTCACATTTCTGTTCTCCAGAAGTAGACTATTTAGGATCTGTTTGAACCAAAGTGATGGACACATATCTGCCATTTTTTTCAGCAGGGTTGTTGCATTGTGGTGATGCACAGAGGACTGCAAAGGCCTGTGTTATTTTTCAAAAGCTCATTCAGCAGGGCTGGTTCTAGGCATAGTTGATATGCAATATATTTCCTCGGGCATCATTTTTATGCTAACCATGTGGGGTAATGTATAGGCGTAGCCCGAGCCATGTAAGATTAGCTAACGTTCGAGAGCTAGCTAACGTTAGCTAGCTAGGAGGGGCTTGCTACACTAACATTTGGTGACGTGAAGCACTGTTCCATCACATAATGGCATCTGCCAAGTGTGCGAGCAGGGTCTGCCAAGCGCCAAATGCGGGTAGATTTTTCATTTGGTGTGTAAGTTTCGGAAGCCACCTGACACTTTGGCGGGTGACTTTTTTTTGCAACCAAATATCAGCCTTAGTGGCTCATACAGCGCACAAGTGAATGAACTTGGACAGCTTGCGCGAAAAGAGCGGGAGCCAGAGCACACAGACACGCATAGAATGTTACATTCGCTCTAGTCCTGTCAGACAACGATAGCGGCTTGCGTACTAGCTAGCGTTAACGTTACTTAAACTAACAACATAATGTGGCGACACATAGAGAGGAGGAAGGGAGTGGAGAAGGCAGGAGAAGAAAAATTAGTGGAAAGGAGCCAGGATGAGAGGAAAGGAGTGGAAAGGAGGCAGGAGGAAAGAGGAGGAAAGGAGTGCAGAGGGTAGAAATGGAATGGTCAGGCAGTAGACCTAGATTGTGAGTTATCTTTGCTTTTGTATATTGATTGTTGATAATTGTTTGAGCATTGTAATCTTTTCAGAGGGAATAATACTTTCTTTTGTTTGCTTGCTTTTCTACAGTGAAGAATAGGTATAATGCGGCGTGACGTGTGAGGTAGGAGGAGCCAAACGCAGCAAGGGGATTCTTTAAGCACTAGGCCACTAGGACGGGAAACCCCGTAGTTAAGGGAAGGAGACAAGACAGGGAAACACACACACCAAGGCAACTAACCTGCTCACTGTCACACGCCAATGAGTAGAATCGCAAACGCCAGGTTTTTCAGTAAGAAAACCAAACAAGGCGAATGGAAACAAAGCACTAGGCTCCCATACTTCTACGAGCTAAGTGAATAAAGAACGAGCCAGAAATAACAAACGCCCTGTCTCGGTAACGAGATGCATAAAAACAGGCGAGTAGTGTAATGGCACAAATAAAACACACAGGCAATAAACACTGCAAAATAATACGAAATAGTATACGAGGAGGTGAAAGGAACGGTGATCTAACGTTCCAAGGCTACTCTCATAGACTCGCAGTCACGCGCAAACATGTCAACAAAATCGCCCAGTCTCCCTGTGAGGAGAGACGTACCCGAAGGACGAACAGAACTACAGTTCCGAACAAAATCACCCAGTCTCCATGTACGGAGACAGGTACCGAAGGACGAACAGAACTACTGTCTGAACAAAATCGCCCAGTCTCCCTGTGAGGAGATGTACCCGAAGGGCGGACAGAACTACAGTTCCAAACAAAATCGCCCAGTCCTCCTATAGGAAGACAGGTACTGAAGGACGAACAGAACAGCTGTTCCGGACATTTACCGGCTCCATGACTAACGCAAGATTAAACGAGAATAAGTGCTCTGCCTCTCGGTAAAGAGGAATGTAACGAGGAGAAGGAACAGATATAACATTCCATGGCTACTTTCATAGGCTCGCAGTCACATGCAAAGACTAGGAAGCAGGAACAGACAAGAGCCAGGGGAGAAGAGTCCGGATAACTACATGCACATAGGTACATACGCCAGGAGGGGAAGAGTCCGGATAACTACATCCACATAGGCAAGTCCCGCATTACTCCAGAAAACGTAAAGGGGGAAACATTTTACAGGCGAGCCGGCGGTGTCCCATAACTTTACTAGCAAAAATGACCACACAAGCTTAGTAGAAAATACACGCCCTAGCCTCTCAATAAAGGGGAATGTAACGAGGCGAAATGGAACAGAAAACTAACGTTCCAAGGCTACTTTCAGAGACTCGCAGTCACAGGCAAACATGTCCACAACATCGTCCAGTCTCCCTATGGGAAGACATGTACCGAAGGGTGAACAGAACTACAGTTCCAAACAAAATCGCCAAAAACTCCATGTACGGAGACAAGTACTGATGGACTAACAGGATTGCTGCACCGAAAGACCAACGCAAACTTCATCGAAAATACACGCCCTGCCTCTAAGAATAAACAAATCCCTAAAGTCAGTATGATAAAACGCCCTGTCTCTGAGTAAGAAACTACCATACAAATAGGCTACACACAAACAAAGACTCCTCTCGCTTTCACGGAAGACAGCAGACAGAGAGAGGAGAAAGAGACAGAAAAGGGCAAAAAATCTAGGCAACAGACAAAGGAAAGACCAGAAAGCGGTGACAGAAACGAGCACACAAAAAAGGAATTCAACCTGAAAGCTCAAAGCACAAAGGCAAGTCCCGCAAAACTCCAAAAAAAGCACAACGGAGCAAAACGGTCTCCTTAAAAACCTAGACCTAATCATACGACTAAAACTTTAAAGGGCAAAATAAACCGCACACAAAACAGCACAAATAATGCCAGAAAATACACGACAGTACAAACAACAAACAATCAATATCGAAGCCCAGAACGAAGGGAACATGGGCTTAAATAGCTCACCGGTAAAACACGCACACCTGTCAACACTGAGAAGACTTCTCCGCGAAAAGACAAGACGGAGCCAAAACTCCACTAACGGAGCAGCGCCCACGTGTGGCGACCGGGGAACATGACCGCAAGGGGAAAAGGGTCATAAACCATGACAATAGGAGGAAAGGAGAGATTAGAAAAGGAGCGGAGAGGAGTCAGGAGACGAGAAGAGGAGAGGCGTGAAAAAAAAAAAAAAAAATGTTATTTGTTGTTAACTGGTATTGTTGTGATTCATTGAGGGACATTTTTTTTTCCAAATAATTTGTCCTGTATCAACAATATTCTATTCATATACAAAATAATATTCCGTACAGAAATCTAAATACATTACTTTATTAGGATGTGCAGTCTTGCTGTGAGGTGCTTTGGGTAAACGTGTTAACCAACTACCATGATTTACCTCAATGATGCTTTACGTTTTTGTCTCAAATAGCTTAAAAATGACTAATTTAGCTGCCGAAAAAAAATAAAAATAATAATACTCTTCTGGAGGAGGCCTTATATGGCCATGAAACATGTATTTCTTTGCTGAAAACCGTTGTAAAATGGCAGTTTAAAACTGTTCTTTTTTTTCGGGGGAGCATGCCCCTAGAGGATTTTGTCCCCCCAATATAAAAATCTCTCCTACGCCCTTGCTTACAAACACACGTGATATTTTATTGATGTCAATTGTCAACCAAAATAAGAATCTGGTTTCAGCATATGACATTAAATTGGAGTACCATTATTCTTATGTAATTTGACTTTTAGCTGATGATAGCATGCTACGGTATGCTTGTTTGTGCCCTCCAAAGTTATTCACACACTTGATAAAGGTGAACAAAAAAAAGAAAAAGACTAGATCATTATTTTTTATTTTCATTTTCAAGCTATATGTAAATGTTTCTTATTTTTACTCCAAACCCAGAGACTTTGTGTCCTCAAGATGCAAGTTTGCAGATTATGGCCTGTTTCCTAATCCCACGTACCTCACTGTGCAGTGGGGGGAGGTCCTTGGCAGGTTCACCAGTGTTTTTCTTAATTATTAATCCAGCCATGATAATAGTGGTATCTTGGATTTAGTATTTATTTGTTTGTAACCATCTCTTGACTGAAGGACAACCACTCATTGTCTTCTTTCTTCAGAGTTCTTTGCAATTCCCCTTGGTGATGGATGACACATGGATTTGACCTCATTTGTATACCCCAGTGAAACAGGAAACCACTGGAGGCCACAGTACAGTTTCCTAAGATTGAGATTAACTTTAAAATATTGCATGTTAACTATATTTCCGTTGGATTATATTATTATGTTAGGGATGTTAATAATTGTGACATACTATTTAGGGAAAAATATTATTACAGTGGGGTGCAAAAAATTTGGGCACCCCTGGTCAAAATGCCTTTTACAATTAATATCTGTTAACAGAAGCTAACTTGACCTCTAAATGGTACAAAGTTAAACATGACACATTTCTTCAAACTTTAAAGCAAGATTATTTTTTTATTTAAATTTTTTACATTTTCAAAATAATAAAAAAAGGAAAACGGCCCTGTGCAAAAGTTTGGAAACCCTGTCAGTTAGTACTTTGTGGCCTCCTTGGTGAACTATAACAGCTTGCAAACACTGTCTGTAGCCAGCTAAGAGTCTTTCAATTCTTGCTTTTGAAATTTTCCCCCATTCTTCCTGGCAGAACACCTCTAGCTCAGAAATATTCTTCGGCCTCCTTGCATGCACGCCATGTTTGAGATCTCTCCACAGATTTTCAATAATATTCAAGTCTGCTGGAATACCCAACCACTCTTCAACTTCAATGTCTGGGCTGATCTTAGACCATTAGCCTCTAGAATTTCTTGATATTTGGTGGAATACATTCTTCCTTCCACCCTACTCGTCCTTGGCGCCATTTCGTGGGGGAAAACCACTTCTCCGCTGTACTAAACATCTCCGGAAAATAAGGTGAACTGTAAGAGTGACAGTGTTATGTTCAGTGCTCTTGGGGCTTGTACGTTCAGGGAATCGAGCTGAAATCTATCACAAGCAATGCGAGTTTGTGTGTGACTGTAAAGTTTAAAAACTGCATTGACTGTTGGAACCAGAATGTTTGAATTGAATGGTGAAAAGCAGAGGGTGTAGTGGGGGTGGGGGGGGGGGGGGGGGGGGGAGGAGCGACGCTCCCTCACGTCTTAATCCTTTTGAAATTTCATTTAGTTTTTATGCAGAAAAAAAATTTGGTCACTTGAAAATAAGCCATGAGAATAAAATGAGGTGTGTAAACCGTATATAGCCTAAATTGGAATCGCTGCAGCAGCATAATCGGCAGATGTATATGGCCCCCTGCAGGTTCATAGAATGGAACATTCCATAATTAACTTAGGTCTCCTGACCTACACATGCCCAAATGCTTGTCAGGATAACTTCAGACAAGTAAGCTAACATCTAGGTTGGTAATCTCCAACATTACAAAATAAAACTACTGTTGACTGATAATGTTGTGGTCTTGGCTCTTTCAATGCAGTCGATTTATTTAACAAAACAAAACGGAAGATAACTAATAACGTGAGCGTTAGTCACTCAGCCCGCTGAAGTGATATCAATGTAATGTTAACTTTAGAGAAAATTATCTAGGTAGCTAACGTTAGTCAACATATCATCAGTTGTTGTTAGCTAGCTAAGCACTTTGCATTGTTTGGCTGATGTGTAGGCTAGCTTATATATGGGTGCAGGGATTTATACGTGTGTCATCATCAGCAAGTTGTAAAGACTTGGCTCTGAGCACGAAGAACACAGAAAAGTGCTCCCTCACTTCTAAAAATAGCACTACAACAGACATTTAAAAAAAATGTTTTACTTGCTTATAAGGGGTGGCGGTGGCGCTTTATTTTGAGGTCAATTAAGAATCTGTGTGTTACTGAGTTTTTCTGCTAAAGAAAAGGGTCCAATGATCAATCAAAAAGTCCTGTCAATCAAAAAGGCAAAGGCCCTACTTCTCATTTGTGGACTGAACTAAAAAAGGGAAGAAAAAATATTTCTTACTGAGAAAATTGTAATAATTTTTTTGTATGCTCTGTGCCTGCTATGTGCTAAAAGTGCTTTGTCACTGAAGTGGGTTATTTCTCTCATACGACTGGCATATAAATTAAAACAAATTCTCTATTTGCTGGGGAGATTTTCCTTATCAGTTTAGATACTTGAGCACTCAAGAATTATTTCCTTTAAGAGGAACCAGTTCCATTAGTCTAGATGACGTGTCAGGAAGGTAAACTAGGTGGGTTATATTAGCACCCCTCTAGTATATAGCTAGTGTGATTTTCAATGTTATATTGGTTATCAGAATACCACTTTTCTTTTCTGTCAGAACAGTAAAAAAGAAAAGGAGAGAATATTTTGTTAATAAATCCAATTGACGTTTTATTTTTGCTCCAAAAACTTAAATCTTTCATGTATGAGTATATGCCAGAGTCATACAGTTGTTCTTCTGGACGTGATTACTTACCTTGGTTTTTACCTATATATAGTTTATACCTAATACTAATCTGCTAACCATCCTTTAAGCTGAAGTATTCTCCCTGGAGTAGGGGCACCTCTCTTGCTGCTGCAGGGTGTTATGGTGAGGGGGGTAGGTAGGTCATTCCAAATGCACATACGTGACATACTGCCCACGCCTGCATACCACAACCTTCAGGTTAGCACCGTCACTTTCAGAAACCCTGAAGCCCAATTCACTTCACCCATTCTTCTTGTGCAGGGTAGTGTTGAGGCAAATTGAGTTGCGGGGGCAGGGACTTGGATCTCTTTGCACTCCAGCCATCCGGGGAGTTCAAGCATTTAGAAACCCTACTACGTGGGTACAGGTAGGGTATAGCCTACTTGTATTGTTTGTTTGGGGCTTTTGTAAAATATTTCCAAAACTGGATCTTTCACTGTTGAAATTAGAACTATTGGCAGAAGCAAGACATTCTAGGCTGAGCGGTACCGGAGCGAACTGGAGCTTGCGGAGTGGTAATGTTCTAATAGTGCTCATCACTGTAATTAAATGACATCCGCTTCCCCTCCTCGTTAGCTCCCGCTCACATACTATGCCACACACACCTTTGAGAATCAGATGCACTCTGTCGCCCCGTTATGCAGGCCAAACTGCATGCTCCAGAACAATATTTGCTTCCTTGTCACATGTTCCTCACTGGCTGCATACAGGCGTCCAGGCTGAGCTAGGCTTGCCTAGTCTTGTTATTATTTTTAAACCATAGAAAATTTAAATAAAAATTTGAAGAAATGTGTCATGTTTAACTTTGTACCATTTAGAGGTCAGGTTAGCTTCTCTTCACTTAGATATTAATTGTAAAAGGCATTTTGACCAGGGGTGCCCAAATTTTTGCACCCCACTTTATATTTTTTTCTGAGCAATTGTATTAGAATAAAAGAGTATAATTTACCCGTTTTCAGCATAAAATATAGCTCATTACCTGTGTTGTCCATTTTATACAGCCTTCTTTGCTCTTCTTTATCAAGGGTGTGAATCATTTTAGTTAGCATTCTCTGTCTTTCTGAAAGTAATGATCAGTGATATTGACTTGAGACAACATTAGCATTTATATCAACACAGTGAACTCAACAGAATAATGCTAACATTAGCTAGGTCGGGCAACTGTAACAAGATACAGTGCTACAAACTGCGCTATGCTACTGTTCCTATAGGAAATGCCATCCCTCAGACCTGATTAATCAGATGTCCTTAATATAATGCCAGCGGAATACAAACAAACAAACAAAAAAACAATAAAGGAGTAAGGCGACTTGCATTGTTTATGTAGTTCTTTACTGTTCCAAGAAATGTTCCAAGACATCTGTATTAAAATATTAAGTGCAAAGGCTTGTGAATTGGCAATTCGCTTGTGAACTAGTGAGATTGCGGTTACCAACCCTTGTTTTATTGCCACCCCCACTTATCACCACCATTAGGCCAACATTGGTTTTTAACTGGCAGTATAATACCATAGCACTGTATTTTTCCAGTTACCATCAGCAAAATTAATGGATTATGGGCAAGTTAAACATAGATATTGAGCTAACTAAAAATATCATTAAGAAAATATCTTAAGATACAAGAAATAAAATAAGTTTTATCAGTTGCTATTTATGCCTCAGCTTTTTTAAAAATCAATTTAGATTAGGGATGCACCAATGTATTGGCCAACAACCGGTATCGGCCGATAAAACTAAAAATTTGCCAACGATCGGATAGGCAGATTCTGTTAAAAACAACCAATGGTCAGCTCCGATTATGTCATGCCAATCAAAAAGAAAAAAAATCTATTGTTTATTTGTAATTCAAGAGTTGGTTTTCATTTGCCTGTCGGATAAAAAAAGTAATTGCACTTTTCCATATTCAGTGTTCTCTATAATATATATGAGAAGCCCCACCAGGCCAATAAAATCCTTTTTATTTAAATGCCAAAAACAACCCCAAATGTCTCTTCATTCAGAAATCTCTGTGTTGTTGCAGTCCCTTTTTTATAACTGCTGAGCGAGAGCTTACAAAAAGTGGAGTGGAGTGGCTTTCTTTATTTTAATTGATTCTTCTCCAAGGCTTCTCAAAGTGAAAAAGTTTTTTGATATTTAATATTTTCTTGTGGAATCGCAAAGTCACTATGTCTCTTTTTGCACAATTGTATCAATATGGTTGAACATTAAATCCAGCATAATATTATTGCATCCATTTAAATATGCAACTAGCTAACGTTGCACCAATACTGCATTCTCATAGTTAGCTAGCCAACGTTAGCTATCAATTTTGTGATTGATTTTATTGATGTTCATGATGTGCAAAGGTCAGAGGATTGTTAACATTAATGCACAAGGTGCGTAAAATCTTGGTAAAGCTGCAGAATAATGCCAGGTGTGTCTTAATTATAATTGGGCATAAATGATACAGATTATTTTTATGCAATAAATACAGCGTATTAAGTCATCCTCTCATTGAGAGCATTTTGTTTTAAGTTTTGAATTATACAGGGTGAACAGAAATTTGACCGGAAATATAAATTGCAGAGCACCTGCTGCACCATCCGACCACGCCAATATGCCACCCTGTGTTTCATGTCTGTTTAAGCAGAGAAAATACAATAAGGAAAAGAATCCCAGCATAAGCCAAACAAATAACAACCCAAAAAACAGGGTGAAGCTCGTAGACTAGAGCAGAGAATAGAAAAGAAAAGAAATGCCTCTATCTCAATAACTATCAAAGAGCTAAAATAAAAGGCAAAAGGCAAATAATTGGTCCTGGAGAACGAGAACTAAAGACGGGAGCGCCCTCTCACGGCCCCGAGAGGCAACGCCCGAAAACAGAACCTGAACAGGCAGAAAACCATGACAGGACCCCCCCACTAAGGAGCGGCCCCAGACGGTCCTTCAGAACCATGCCTGTGAAAATCGGCTATGAGCCCGGATGGCAAGAGTTGTGACCCTTTGTTGCGAGCACAAACAGAACAGGCAGAAACAAAGTCTGGCACATTCTTTTCTATCCCAGGCCACCAAAATCGCCTCACTAAAAAAATCTTTGGTGTGGTGGACGCCGGGATGACTCGCCAAACAGGAGGAATACCCCCATTGCAATACCTGGGCCCGAACCTTAGAGGGCATGAACAGGCAATTAGGGGGTCCTCCACCCAGATCGGGCTCCTGTCGCTGAGCCCCTAGCACCAGGGATTCAATGTCCCATGTGACTGGGGCCAGAATCTGAGCCGTGTGAACAATTGGCTCAGGGGGACGGTCATCCTCAGATCAGTCAAAAACCCGTGAGAGCGCATCAGGTTTGACATTCCCGGTCGATAGGTTAACAATAAATTTAACCGGGCAAAGAATAACGACCAGCGGGCCTGTTGTTTAGCACTCTGAATGTACTCAAGATTTTTGTGATCCGTCCACACCATGAAAGGATGCTCAGCCCCCTCGAGCCAATGTCTCCACTCCTCCAGCGCCAACTTAACAGCTAAAAGCTCCCGGTCCCCTACGTCATAATTTCTCTCAGCCGGAGTGAGGCCTCGAGAAAAGTAGGCACACGGATGAACCTTTTGATCCTGGAGCGAACACTGGGATAAAATAGCCTCTACCCCCAACTGAGAGGCATCAACTTCTACCACAAAGGGGAGGGAGGGGTTGGGAGTGATCAAAATGGGCTAAATCTCTTTTTCAGCTGAGCGAAGGTCACCTCCGCCTTCGGGTTCCATTGAAACCGCGCGGGTGCAGTCTTTTTGGTGAGGGCCGTAATAGGTGCAACCAATGTGCTAAAATTGAGAATAAATCGTCTATAAAAATTAGCAAAGGAATCCCAGGAATCGCTGCACCTGTTTTACTGAGTCTGGGGTGGGCCAGTTCCTGACTGCTGAGACCTTCTCGGTCGACACCTTAACTGGCAGGTGGAATTCAAACGCTCCCATAAGCTGGGTATCATTAATACGGGAGGGTGAATGGGGAGCGGAGTCCCAAAGAGTATTTCCGTCGGCTAGCGAATCCCAGGCTAAACTCTCCTTTCTATCCTCCTCCTTACTGACAGTCAAGTTCTGGCTGGGACCAACGGCCACAAGAAACGGACGATGACGTCCGTCGACAATGTGAGGCACATTGGGAACCCCATTGGAGTCATTGCTCCTAGCGCAATTAATGTGTGGACCGTGTTGCACTACCCAGGAATGCCCCAAAACCAGGGGATAAACCGGGGAATCGATGAGAAAGAACCGGATGTGCTCTGAATGATCCCAGAAAACTGCACGCATGCAAATCAGCCCCATAGTCCCATTAACTGTACCGGAGCCCAACAGGCGCCCGTCGAGAGCCGTGATAAAATGGGGTTGAGTGAGGCGACAAACTGCCATTTTAAGCTCCAAGGCCAATTTAGCATCAATAAAACACTCAACTGCAGTTTTGATTGAGCGCTGATTCCAGAGCAATTGAACTGGCAGAAAGGTTTGGAGACCTGTACTCATGTCTCACTAGGGTCCCTCGTTTACCTAGTGAGACCCCCCCGTTACCCATCAGTTTGGGACACTGAGCTCTTGTGTGCCCCCTGCGCCTACAGTAGCGACACCACTCCTCCTTAACTTGCGGGTCCTTGCACAGAGCAGAACTATCCACCTGCATAGGCTCCTCTGCGTTAAGAGAGGAATGGGTGAAAGAGGGGGCTGGAGGTGTTACCAGAAGAGGAGGCATAGCAAGTCGAGCAATCTCTCCTCTCACTTCTCTCTCTCTCTCTCGCTCCCTGACACGGTTATCGATGCGGATAGCTGTGGTAACCAGGGCATCGAACGTAGTAGGCGGTTTGAGCACTGCCAAGGCGTCTTTAATGGGATCCGACCACGCATTGATGAATAGCGTCATCAGGGGACCCTCAGACCACCCTGTTTACCCTGTCAGTGCTCGAAACGCGATAGAAAAGCCTGCTACCGTATTGTTGTCCTGGCGGAGGGCAACAATACGGTAGGTCGTAGTGGTGTGTCGTTCGCGAACGAGTCGGCTCTTTGAGCCGGCTCTTTTAGGTGAACGTTGGGAGCCGACTCGCATATGTGAAGAGCCGATTTGTTTTGTAAATGAACACAAGACAAATGCTTGTGGTCTTGGTGGAACTTTTATTAGTTTTTTTTCTTCAAGTTCCATCTGTAATCAAAGAGAATAATTTTTCAGGCCAAAAGTAAATAAAACCACTATAAGAAAATAACATTAATAATAATTTAAAAACCAGTTTAATTGTTCTGATGCTGTAGTTTTACACATTTATTTTTTTATGCATTTATTTATTTTTCTTTATGTCACAATATTATGTTCTATTTCATGAGCGTCTATTTTGTTTTGAAATGTTCAACTACGCACTGTGTTTATTGTGCAATTTATTTCAAGACATAAAAATGCCCTACTTTCAATGCACGTGTGATATCGTCTTACTGTTTTTACATTTATTTAAATAGTTTTTATAACAAACAAAATGCGAAATAATGTTATTTTGGTAATTAGAAGGTAGGGTAAGATTCCTTTGAACAATTTAAGTGATAGATGTGCACAAACACCAATCATAGGTCAAAATATCGCTAACTTTGGCCGATTTTGAAAAACCGGAAATGCTACTGAATGAAAAGCCGTTTGAGAGCCGAAAGAGCCGGCTCTTATTGGTGAGCTGAGCCAAATGATCTGACTCACTGAAAAGAGCCGGAATGCCCATCACTAGTAGGTCGCCTCCTGACCAGAAATGTCATGGTCGAAGACCAATGCCATCTCAGGCTATCTACATCTCTCATGACAGGGGCGTTAGCCTGAATTTAGCCCAGGCGAGCGCGGTACCGTTGAGCAGTGACACAAAGGCTACCCGGGAATTGTGAGAGGCGAAACGTGAGGGTTGAGCCTTAAAAAAAATGAAGCACTGTGATAGGAAGCCCCGACACTATTTAAATCACTAACCTTACCTGTTCATGTATTTGCATCGTGCTGCTGCTGCCTGCTATGTGCTCTGTGCTACATTACTAACATAACATGCTCGGCTTTCTCTGCATATCTCCGCATTTATGCTTTTCAGGGAAGTATGCCTTTTTCGCTCGTACCATGCTTCGCTCCCTACGTTGCTGCTTTAAGAAACGCGCTGACTGTGGTGTCTTATGCTCGTCAAAGCAGAGGTTCCTGTTGAATTTACCATTAGTGGAAACCCTGCAATCATTAAGTGAGCTAATTCTGTGTGCTTGAACTCCGATTTTTAAACTGATATAGGCTACTCTTTACCGCAATATTAGGCTACGGTCAGCAAACAAGTGAAAAGGACGATGCCTATATTTTAGTAAAGTTCGCATGGATATTCACGGACTAGCTGTGTAACCCGGAATTTTCATTCTTTCGCGGTTGTTTCAGATGTTTTTATTCAAAATCCTACCAACCGGTTTTTGCTAGCTATCATGGTTGGCTCTAAAGTACCATATACGGCTATCAGCGCTGCTATCATTTATATATAAACTACATAAACTAACCTAATCGCTGTAGCCTACATTCCGCTTTAGAACATTTATCGAGTGGGTTGCATACTGTTTGCGTTGCAGCCTGCTTGTCCTCGGCTGATTTATCACCAGGGGATTCGTAGCATTCACGCTTGCTAATCCATAAAGGTGGATTCTCACCAAATCCGGCGACGATGCAGGACCCCCAAACTCTGCGTTTGATGGGCGGTGCTATTAGACGGGTTCAGTAGCCTACCAGGGAACATTGTCTATGCGGTTGCTAAATCTTGATTCATATTTGATCTAAAACGCCTACTTTGACCGTTTGGTCCGGTTTGATCCGACTTTCGCGAGCAACAGCGGACGCATTCATTTGCATAAAGTAGGTTTGCAAACTATCCTATTCAAATTCAGAACCGGCGAACGTACCACACAGTCACCATGCCACATCCATCATGCACCACGCTATGGCATCCTCTCCATAGAAAGTGAATAGAATGCGTCCAACCGATGCACCTCGCCGGATTTGGTGAGAACCTACCTTAAGACTGGTGTTCGCAATATTGTGACTGCATGTGTGACTTGTACTGCGATGCATGCTTGCTACAGGTGTTGTGGAGGTTGCACTGACCACTTTTTTGTATCCCGCAAGGTATTTTGCACAATATAAACGGAAGCTAAAGCTATCCCGTGGCTTATGTGGATGGCGTCGGTGCTTTTTGTGGCCTACTTGTGAGTTTGGTTTCTGGTCATCCTTTCCTGATTTATAAAATAATTTAAAAAATTAAATTAAAATAATATAATTCATATAATTCATATAAAATATATAACTAAATTAATCAAATTCCGGGTTAAACAAATAAAAATGTATTAAATAAACAAACGAAAGAATAAATGAATGGCTCTCTCCAGCCAAGCTAAACGCAAGGGGCCAAGACCGGGCTTCCTTTTACGACACTCACTTCCTAGTCTTGTTCCATAACAAGGCTCCAATTTTCGTACAACATGGCGGCAGCAAACTGCACTTCCTCAGCTTCAAAGTGCTTTTGCAAGCCCATGGAGGTCAAGGGGCGGCGTCAATAATTGTGTCCATATTCCATGCTCCTAAAAGCAGCAGGTTGGGCTACATGCAAGCCAGTCTTCAAGCCTTCCAAGTGTCCCCCCCCATGTCATCATCAATAGTAAGCCCACAATAAGGTCTGGCCTTTGCAAGGCTGTGGAACTCTGCTGAGCTGCTGACAAAGCACATTCTCTCCGCATAGGTGCTGCTACAAAGAGTTTGGAATTTGTAACGTTTGCAGGAGGATCGTACCTTGCTTTCAGCTTGCAATTGATTTTAGTTTGAGTTTTAAAATTCATATCATAACAAGGTAAGATGGATATGCACCAAAGACATTGTTGCGGCTAGGGGACAGAGAGGGAATTTAAAAATGTTTCCTCCGTTAAGCACTCGGCTAGCAGCCGGTTAGCTAATTCGGCACATACTTTCCGGTTTTTCGCCCTCTCATCTCACATGGGGACTTCTGCTGTCTACATCCAATATGCTCGTTTTAACAAAACTCTTGCATGCTCAAAGGCTCACCGACGCTCATGCATTGTGAAGCTGCTGCTAATTAATGCACCTTCCTGCTTCAGATTGCATATCTGGTGGATTGCCGGGCTAATCTCTTATGCATATCTGGTGGAATATTGGGCTAATGGCATTATTCTCAAGGCAAATGTTTCTAAAGGCAAAGAATGCAATTTCTAAGCATCCCAATAGCGATCAAATCCTATAACGGCAAAGTTGACACTAATAGCTCGTATCTGAAAGTAGGATCCAAATTTAGCCGGGTTTTCATCTGATGGTGTTTCACCAACCTTTCACCACAAGATGTTCACTGCGGTTTCGGGGACTTCCTGCTTCCTCCGTCCGATGTATATTTGTTTTAACAAAACTAAGTCCTGCATGCTCAAAGGCTCACAAGCTCTCATGCATTGTACAGCGCTGCTAATGCACCTTGTTGCTTCAGATTGCACATCTGGCGGATTGCTGGGGTAAATTCTTATGGCAAAACTGATGCTGCTTTATGGCCTATGTTATGTATATCTAACGGAATGTTGGATTAATCGTTTTTATTCACACGGCAAAACATTTCTAATGGCAAATAATTCAAATGGCTAAGCTTCCTAATGGCAATCTAACTGCAAGTCAACATCTAACTCGCATCTGAAGGTAAAGCTATACGGCACAGCTCAGCCTGGCCTCACATAGCAAGGTTCACATAAAATTAGAATAACTAGGTCGATCCAGAAATGTAATGGCATTGCATTTTGTCACATTGTCTTTTAGACAAGTGGGATATCGGCCCAGTTGTATAGTGGGTCCTCCACTAGACACATAGCATGATAGCCGATTAAGACTTCGCTGTCTCAAGCAGGTTTTGGGGGAGTTCCGCTGCCTATTTCCGATTATCCATATTAACATTTTAACAAAACAAAGTCCTGCATTCTCATGGCTCGCAGCTCTCTTTGCATTGCAAAGCTTACTGCTAAAAAATGCTACCTAGCTGCTAAGAAATGCTGCCTAGCTGCTAAAAATGCTGCCTCGTTGCTAAAAAAAATGCTGCCTAGCTGCTAAAAAATGCTGGCTTGCTGCTTGATATTGCACTTCTCGTGGATTGCTGGGGTAAATCCTGGTGGTAGAATGCTGGTGGAATGTTGGTTAATCGCTTATTCTCATGGCAAAATATTTCTGCAATAATTCAAATGGCCAAGCATTCTAATGGTAATCAAATCCTAACGGCAAAGTCAACATCAAGCTTGCATTTGATTGTAGGCTAAAGGTCAAGGCTCACAGCTCTCATGCACTGTAAGCTTGCTGCTAATGAATGTCACCTCACTGCTTCATATTGCACATCTCGTGGATTGCTGTGGTAACTTCTATAGCAAAACCAATGCTGCTTTATAGGCTATGCATATCTGGTGTAATGTTGGGTTATTGCTGTATTCTAATGGCAAAACATATTGTGGCTGGATTCAATGGCTTTTCGAGACAAGCGGGTATCGGCCCAGTCACTAGCCTCAATCTCGTATCCTTGTAGCCGGGTCGTGCTTGCGGTCTCAAAAGCAGTTTTTGGGGTCAGTGGTTTACTCCTTATTATCTTGGCTGGCTTATCCTAAAATATGTTACGCAAACAGGGAGTGATGAGGCAGAGCCTGACGCCAAAGATTGCTTTCACTTTAAATCTGTTAGGGGAGTGTCGGGTTCAGAGGACCAGGCGCGACAGAGAAGGAATCTAAAAGTGCCAACCGTAGTGATAACACCACTAAGCGGAATTTAGCTAGCGAACATTAGCTAAATAGCAGTTTTTTTGTGAAGAGGTAACAACTACCATGTACTCTGCAAAGCTCAGTGCAGTGAAGGGGGAGTAGCGTGTGTGAATGAGGGAGGCTTTGAGTGACGCAGTTTAGTATAAGGCTGTTTAGTGTGTTTGAAGAAAAAAAAAGGAGTGTGTTTGAAGTTAAGGATTATTGGTTGAGGTGCGAGAGTGTTTGGGATGAAGAATGAGGCCAGATTCAATGTCAGAGCTTGACCTGGCTTGAGTTTTGAGGGCTGACAGCTGATACCTGAGGATATTCTAAAATGGATACCGTACATCTGGGATACTCAAATCTGGCCTTCGGGACCATCTGCACAGCACCAGATGAGTGCAATCTCTAGCTAATCAGTGACATTATTGGACTATGACTATCAGGCAGTTCTACTGACCTTGAGGGCCAGATTTGAGTATCCCTGCTGTACATACTCCATTTCTTGCCTACTATTCTTGAGGCAAGAAATATTGCATTTATTTTAGATTTTTTGGGTTCAGTTCATCTTTAAAAGTGAATTTATTTATTACCAACCCTGCCCAAGACTAGTAGTTAGTCTTGGACCAGGGTGAAGTGTCCTTTTTTGATGAATGAGACAGAGCGCACTCCACAGTAACCTTTCTGAAAAACATTATAATACATATTAAATTCAATAAAATAAATTAAAGTTGTTACATTCTGTTTCCTAAATGAATATTTTCCAGTTGAGCAGCACTGTAATACGAATATTAATAAAATAATAAAATACGAATATCTACGACATGGGACAGGGACTGCAGGTCTATTTGGAATGTTATAAGAGTAATGTTTTGCACAAGTGTCACACTCTTTGCTTGTGTTCTAATCAGTGCAGCCCTACATATGTTTCACCATTTAAATGTGTGCATGGAAGCTGTGACCTAGGAACTGTTCAAGTGAGCAGACGGCAGCACAAAAGGATACACCCAGTCCAGCTTCAGCTTCTTCGATGGCAGGTCTGATTTGGCTTCCAAGGAGTAGGATTCCACTTGGTCTTTGGGCATGTACATGGTGACGGGGCGTCCCTTCAAATACATTTTCACATACCCCTCCTCTAAAAAAGGAACACAAGTCCTAATGTACATCTCTGCTCACATGTCCCTCTGATAAAACCAGGACAGACATGTCCTGAAAGTAGATGTCTGGTTTATAGTCAGGTGTCAGTAACAACTCTGTGTAACAGGCAAAGAATGGAGAAATTATGGTTCAGTCAACAAATACAGCAGGTGAAGGCTTTTGATACATTTTATTAGATGTTCAAAATACAGCCAGGGAACAGCTTGCAACTACTGACGGAGAAATGTGAATAGAAAGCAGTTTATCAGCTTGACAGTGTTAGAACGTGAATGATGGAAGGGGGGGCATTAAGATGTCCAATCCATGGACATGTATAAATAAAGAATAAGTAGTAAGTAATAAGTAAGAATGCAAATAATTAAGAGACAAAAAAGAGACAGGAAAAGACATGCTTACAAGGATATGACAACAGCAAAAAGAAAAGCAGGCATGGAAAAGAAAAAATCCAAGTAAAAAAAATTAAGTTTAAAGTTACACCACAGCACTCAAAAACACAATCAAAACATTCTTAAATAGATTTCTTTATTTTAACTTGAAATGTTTAGTTCTCTTTTTGATAATGAACTAAGACAGGCTAGTAACAGATCTGGAAGTACTGGCTGGGGGATTTGATGGGGCTTTTATAGCTGGGCATGTCCAGGGGCATGTGCGAGGTCTGGCTGGGACTTTTTCGAAGGGGCAATCTGAATACTGCTGCCTTGCCCCCCTCCGGCCTTGGGCAGGGCTTTGTCTGATTCACTCTTGGAATCAGGGGTGATGTTCGGGAAACGGGGGACTGCCAGAGGTGCTGCGCAGGTTTTGGGGGCTTCAGAAGGTCCAGTCCTTTTTGGTGGGCAGTTCAGATAAATCTGCACGGATACTAGGTGAAATGGAGTCGAAGAGGGCCAGTCAGAGGGTGCGGAATAGCGATGGATGGGGATTGAGGGGTGTTGGGGGGCACATAGGCTAGAAATCCACTGCTACTAGACCACACAAGCACAGGACAGAACTATTTGGCACATCAGTGAAAGGGGGGATTCTCAAATGTTCACTTTTATAGGTCTGAAATGACAGCTTTTTGTGGTGTAGGAAACATGCCTAAACCTGGTATGCTTGTGCTGGGTGGGTCACAGGCCTGTGGTCACAGGCCTGAGTCCAGTTAACACATCATAGGCACCTCTCCACTTCAGAATGACAGAACATGTTCCATCAAATTAATTATTTCATTTGGTTTCAAATAAAACTCTGTTCTTATTATTTTGAAATGCAAATGTTTCTTCCTCGGGCCAGTATGAAGGACCAGAAGCAATACCTGTGGATTCATGAACCTTACCCTACTAAGCCCTCAGTATAAGCATAATGCTTATCTACACCTAACCCTTTTTGGTGATCTTACCATGGTTAATCCAAGCCACTGACTAAGGCTTTTTTTAAAACATACAGTGCCCACCAGAATTATTGGCAACCCTGGAAAATATGAGAAAAAAAGGCTATTTAAAAAATGTCTTTGTCGTTTATCATAATGACATTACACTCAAAATATGACAAACATCTAATGTAATTTAAGTTAAATTATTCAGAGAAAAAATGCTCCAAAAATCATGTGTCAAATTAATGACACTGCAAGAAAGACTTACAAACAAAACCTAATTACAGTATATTCCCATTCATACTTCACTTTTTTAATCCCTTCACGCAGATCCCCTAGTGGCCACGGTGCCAGCACCAAGATTTTGCACCAAGATCTCAGATATGAACTTCTCCTGCAACCAAACTATGGGTGGAAACAAGAAACTCTGTGTTTTAGCGTTATTAGTACACGATTCATGACAACTGAATACGGAGTTTCTAAGTGTCAGAATTGTCCCGTAGCAAATCCATTTAACAAGCAACTCCCCATCCAGTCCCGTCTGCAACTATACCTACCCATGCGTGACATAGTACACAATAGCGTATATGTCTGAGTTCATAAATATATTTCTTCATCACATAAAATCATTATTTCGTCATAGCAACAATATAAACCAGACAATAGCCCGATCATACGCCAAAAAAGCTGTGAAAAGCCCTCACTCAAATGCAAAATAAACGTGAAATTCTTGTGTAATTATATCACGTCATTCAACTATCAATATCTGCTACTAAATATGAAATAAATATCCAATCCTACCATTGGTTTTACGCATAGAGATGTCCCTGGTCATTTATTGTCTGGGACAATCCTTGTGAGAAATAAACAACACTTCATAACGCTATTACACTATCTGAAACGCCGATGCATAACCCCCCCCCACACACACACACACTCTGCAAACCTGTCTCATTCATTCCAGTTCATTCTGTTTTCATTGACAATTCTTTTATCCAATATAGCACATTAATACCTTAGCAACAGTGTTTGCAATGTATTTTTGGATGCTTTGAATAATAAATTACAGCCAGGTGTAACAGAATTTCTATTTTTTTCTGTTTAGTTTTACACATTTTTTACTAATTTGCTAACTCATCAGCAAGGCAAGAGAAAATCCTCGCCTGCTTACACGGATTCTGGGAGTGGTTATGCCATATGTTCGAAATAGTTATTTTCGCATTTTGAATGCATTTCACATAGTGTAAGCATTCATAGGTGGCTCAGTCATGTTTTATGTTTGATTTGTCCAGAAGCTAGAACATTTGCCAGCATTTTCCTGATGGTGGACTATTATTTTATTGTAATCTTACCGTATATACTATACACTGTGTGGCATAGTATCTCCCTGGGCAATACTGGACACTCAGGGAATGGAAAATACTCAATCAAATTTACTGTGCATATGTGGTAGGTTAATGTAAAATTTAGCTTGAAGTGAGTATGAATGTGTATATGCTTTATAATTGACACAAAATATTTTATTCATTTTATAATAGGTTTTGGATAGGTTTTTAGACCCATAGATATCTATCCCCCTATACCGATGAAAAGATAGCAATCCCCACTTGAAAATGATGCAAAAGTGAGTTTTGTTTGGCAAAACAGTTGATTTGTAGTTAAATATGTCATTATTCTATGATTTACAGTAGTGCACAATTTAGCCATTTTGGATACATTTGGAGACGCTAAGGGACAGCAGGATACACTGTCTATATTTTGCATCATAGATCTGTAGT
This sequence comes from Synaphobranchus kaupii, assembly GCA_029718625.1. Classification (NCBI taxonomy): domain Eukaryota; kingdom Metazoa; phylum Chordata; class Actinopteri; order Anguilliformes; family Synaphobranchidae; genus Synaphobranchus; species Synaphobranchus kaupii. Next base: position 29,722,161 of record CM056382.1, on the reverse strand, counting down.
AGTTCTGCATTAGGGTTGCAAATTCTAAGGAATTTCCTTGATCGATAGTCGTCAACGTTAATGAACAATCAATCGATCAATCGATAACAAAACAGCTAAAAATAGCTTATGACATAGAAAATACAAAATGCATGTTTTTTTCCTCAATCAAAGCTTTATTGAAACATTTGAGAAATACGCCTGTTTCATAGCATAACACAAATATAATTATGAACGCTGTTTTGTTTAAGTATGATATTTTAATAAGGCACGGGAAATTGCGCTCACTCTTCCGAGGCGAATCAGTGACTAACACGTACGTCTATGACATATACAAAAATAAGATGAGCCTTAATTAAAAACTTAAATTTGCAAAATGATTATGAAATAGATAAATAAAGATAAATAACGTTTTTGAAAACTATAATAGGTTCCCTCTTGAAATGAGAAAGCTAGGCTACGACAAACTACAACAGCTCAGGCCTCAGTTTAAAACTTAAACTGCATAAGTGCAGTAAATACCTAGGCCTGCTGATTTTTATTTAAGAATATAAGCATGTTTACGTTATCAGGGGTGAGTCGTGTGCGCAGTCGGTTTACAGCGAGACCAGCTGCTGAAAATACGTGTTCCGATGGGACCGTCCCAGGCACGCATAAGTAGCGTGCTTCATGGTCGAGTGAGTCTTCTTCTGTGTAAAGTTAATAGCATGTTCAGTGTTTCCCCTACCATTATCTTGGCCGGGCCGCCCGGCCAAACTCACGTGCCACCCGGCTTGGACAAGAGGGAAAATAAATAATTTTAATAAAAAAAAAAAAATGTATATTATTCTTTTTTTATATATAATCTTTTTTTAAATTTTTTATGTAGCTGCAATATTTCCCTTACCGCAGAATGCTGGAATGATCAAAATAGCATCTGGAAAAACCCTTGCCAAAACAGCTTCGGTTTCCCGTTAGGCCTAATTCAAATTTTCAATGGCAGCGCTGATATTATGAGGGTGTAATTATAGTTTCCGCCTCTACGCAAAATGGCGCACTTTCGTCCGTTTCGCTATCTGACCAGAACTCGTACATTTTAGTGTAGAGTAAAAGCTAATACTGCACAGTCGCGGATCTATGGGTGGGCCTGGGTGGGCAAGCTGTCAATCTGGCCCCCTTATGTTTAACTTAATGATTGCATTTCACCAACAGCTCCCATTGACACAATTAAGATGAGACCGCAAATAGTTCAATTTGATCGTTAAATTTGAAATGGTCGATCGATCAAATTATTAACGGCAATTAATCGATCAACGATTAATCGTTAACACCCCTGTCTGCATATCACCCTCAGATTTTGCACACTTGTGGAGTTTATGATCCAGGAAATGTATAGTTTTTCCTGTTTCACATAAGTAGCTCTCAGTATTTCATTGCAAACTAAAGAAAAGAAAATAAGGAGTACCAGAAAATAAGATGTCAAGAGTCTTTTGATATTGTTGTGCCACAGACATCAGGAAGTCATGGCATGCAAAGGATATGCGACCAAATATTAAAAATAATTACTTTATTCTACATTATGTTAAACTGTCCAATATTTTTTGATGGCAGAAAATGGGGGGGGGGGGGCTATGTACAAAAGGTTCTATAATTTCTAAAAGATTCATCCGATATGGATGAATATATGCTCATATAAAAGCTGACAGTCTGCACTTCTACCTCATTGTCTCTCGCCCTGCAAGGTCCTCCCCGCAACCCAACCCCCCCCCCCCCCCCCTCACTCTGTCACTCTTGGTCTTTATTGTAGAAAGCGGGTTTTGTCTGGCTATTCAACTACACAAAAGGAATGCAAAGCAATACGATCAAGGTAAATACTGTAAATTAAATCAACCTAACGTTACTCCAACTTCCTGGAGTAATTTATCTTCCTGGAGAGATCCCTGTAGTCCTGTCCTCCTGTCCTGCTATAAAGTAGCCTACTAGGCTACATAAACTAGGATACTAGTAGTAGCCTAGCAGCTGTGTCACTCTACTTCTAAGGTAGTTCTTTATAAGTTTAAGTTTAGAAACTGATCTCTGCAGAAGCCCCAGTCACAGCAATTGTTAAAAAGAGCTTAAATGCAGTGGCAACATAAGGAAAACTAAGAAGAAGGGACAGGTGCTTCAAATCAGTTCAACAAGATCTTTAATTGAGCCTTTTGTTCTCCTTAAATTCTGGCCTCAGTGTGTTACAAAAAGAGATTAGCTGTGTAGGAAACTGAGGACAGCTTGAATCTGTCGGGAGGCTGCAAGCTGCCGCAGCAGAGCTAGCTAGACTACTATTAGCTACCTGTCATTGTGTTTTGTCAGTCGATGTGGAAGCTTCGCTGCCTCTTACTGGTCTGAATAATTGCTTTATTTTTGGTATTTTAGCTTTAGCTTGTTTTGATAATGTTTTTGGGCACCACTACTACAGTGGTGTTAAGTATTAACAAAAATTCAGGAGGAGGACCACACCGAATCATAACCAATTCTCCTCTACCCACAGGAACAACACCCACTAACACCTACTCCATCCAGCAACACACCTGACATCACTCACGCTAATCACCAACACACCTGTAAACCATGCCACTAATTACTTGAACACCTACTAAGGACCAAACCAACATGCCTCATTTGTACCTGCGATCTCACTTGGAACAGTTTGAAGAGAACTATCTAAAGAAAAGTAATTTAAAAGAACTAGCAATTTAAAAGACCTAACTAAAAAAAAGAAAAGAAAAAAAAGCCATCACCACCCACCATGGACATCCACGCGTCGATGACAAGCTATTTTCCGCATTCCCTGACACCGCTCCCAAAAGCCCGAAAGAGAGCTCCCCACAAATCGAACGATCGATCCGTTCCACCATCAGCATTCCCAAGCAATCCCCCCACCGAACCCAGGTCAGACCCGACCCCGGAAGCAAGGTCACCCAGCACAACTCACCAGCCTCCCCCCCAGGAGAGTGGAGGCTGTAATAGGGGACCAACTCCATATTAATGCCCATGATTTTGGAATGAGATGTTGGATGAGCAGGCGTACATAAACTTTTGGCCATGTGTATTAATTTAGGTTGCCAATAATTCTGGTGGGCACTGAAGTATGTACAATGCACAAATTCAGTGATTAACATTGTCATAGAGAACCTTGAAAAATAATTTTAGACTTTTGTATCCTTCATCAGCAACTTTTTATGCTTCAGTACAGCTTTATTATACAGAAACTCTTTGGTATAGCAGAAGCTTTGATGTGCTTGATAAGTGTTTCAGCTGTTTTTTTCTACAGTGTAGACACTCAGCACAGCCAGCATGTGACACAATAAAGTGAAATTGGTAGCGTTTAGTGAGGTTCCCATGGAAGCAAAGATGGAAGAATTGGTGTGCTGTGAGCAAACAGTGACAACACCCCACAAAGGCAAACAGCTAGCATGGCAGGGCATGAACTACAATCAAACACAAGCTAACATCATTCTCAGGCTATGTTAGAAAAAGTGTTCATTAGCCTACTGGGGACAGTGCTGAGGAGGGGGCATGGGGGTGGGTTACTTTCACACACAAACCTGTCCCCCGTCTCTCCCTGCATGCCCCTGCCAGCTCTTTGTGCATTGAACATGTGAATTACTGACACCGGGGCTAAGAGGGAGCAGAATTAGGGTCCAACCCCCCTAACAGACAAGACTAAATTTCAGCTAGAAATTTAAATTTCAGCTAGGCTTTTTCCAAACTGAGGGTGTTGGACCCTGTTCAGGCTGCCACTCAGGAGGTGAGGTTTGGGGTAGTGGAGCTTCAGCAGAGCACAATGCCCAGAGAGCTGGGTTGGGGGATCGGGGAGAGAGGGAAAGGAGCAAGGCCTACCTTTGCAATGTGTCACCCGTCGCATCCCTTGTGAGGTTACAGAGACAGAGACAAAAGCACCAGGTGAGGGTGCGAGACAAATGCTGGTCATCTGTTTCTCCATAGAAATACCCCTTGTCCATTTGCTGTAAAGCCAGCTTCTACTGTCCAATCTCTAAAGCTTTGCAAAACTGAGATTCTGAAGGTTTTACACCATAAAATGCCTATTATTATTTTGAAGAACATCCCAGCATGCATTGGGCGAGAGGAAGGAATATAGGTCGCCAATCCATCACAGGGCACACACACCATTCACTCACACACTCCTATGGGCAATTTAGAGTCTCCAATGCTGTGAGGCAACAGTGCTAACCACTGAACCACAGTGCCACCCTTTGAAGAACATTTCAGTCTAAACCATCAAGTTGTTTGATTTTGCAAAACTACATTATACACATTATATACCTTTAAGAACCCTGGACAGGGGTTTGAACAGGGTCACTGCCCAGTGCTCAGAGCATACTGAGTTACTTCCTCGATAATCTGAGAAGTTTAATGTTGCATATTTCAAATTTACATAAGTTAAATTTGCAATGAGATTGGACTAGACTAGTTTTTGTACAGATTTCGGACTGTGCCTTTGCCAGCACTTTTCGGAGGAACCTAAGGGGTTTTACACCTGAATTTTCCTCTTCCAGATGTTTACTGCAATCAGAAGTCAATTAGCACTCCAATTTGAGAACCCCCAATTAAAGAAAGCATTTCAGGTCCACTTGACCTCTGTTCCCCCAAACCACCAACTTAGAATACTGTGAGACAGATGAGAAAAGAAATGATGACAATGTGAATGAAGATTTTAATCTTCAAAGAATTAAACTGGGGTATATAGAGGTGGGAGAGAGCTCAAGTAGCTGTAGTTTTACTCAGTATATATTTGAATGAATTTGAATTTCAGAATTTCATTACCTTTGGCAAACAAACGAGATAATGAAAAAATAGATTCTGAATAGTAATAGTAAAATGCAATGTTTGTCCATTTCCATTATGTTTAAAAAAAATAAATCGAAAATCATCCCTGTGCTATCCAGATTATGCAGCATTGTCATCTAGTCTCCTTCCTATACAGCTCTTTGGTAGCTGGTCACATCTACAAAGAGAGAAATTAACTGAGATAGAAATATAGTACAGAGGGATTCGTTTTGTATGTTTACCGTCAACACTCAATAACCCAAATAACCGAAAGTAAAGTGATCATAAAGGCTGATCTTTCATAATGGTGCAGACAAACAGCATATAATTATGGGTCCACTATTCATTTCCTAATTACATAAGGGTTTGCAGATGGTAATATGTTGTTTTGCTTGGTGGGAGTTGCTTTGTTAATGTGCTTGTGATACATTGTCTACTTAAGTCATTTATTCTCATGTTCTAGAACATATGTCTTGAAAAAGGCTATTGGCCAAAATTCTGCAATTTGTTTTACAAAGAACATTTTGTTTGGGTTTGTTTCCTTTCCTGCTGCTGCTTTATTTCAGATACATTCGCCCTATGAGGAAAGCAGCAGGAAAGCACCAAAGCCTGTCTCCTCTTTGTCTTTGCAGTAGTAAAAAAACAATGCACGCAGTGGCTGTGCCTCCTCTGAACAGAATGAACTGAACCGTAGCATGTTTTCTATTTAACTTCCATGTGAGAAACAGCTGTGCCGAGAAATGGAGACCGATAAAATACCAAAATTCAGCTAATTTCCTCAGTTTTTATGAAGCTCCTTAGTTGAATTAAAAAAAATAAAACAATTACCGGGTACAACATGTTTGATATATTTATAAAGCCTGCAGTCTGAGGTTTAATAGCTCATTTTTATATAAATGTTAGAGTTTCAGAATAATGCAGTCTTTTTGTAATTCCTCTTTAAAGATGCCTGCATAAAAATAAGTTCAAGACAAAAAACTTTTTTTAAATGCCAGTGAGAGATGACAATGCTCACTCTTACTTAAAATGGCAGTGCTTTCATCCACAAATTGTTTTAAAAAATTATACTGGTACTCAAATTGGTTTATTTTTGGGGCCCAAGATGATTTCCTTGCTGACTTCACCCAAAGGACCTGAGAACCTGTATATATTCTTGGCCATGTGACTGGGGTAATCAACCATCCTCAAGGCATCCCTGTAGCCTCTCATCTCAGAAATAATTATGTAAAACAGCCCAGGTTTTTACTAATTATGCCATCACGGATTAATTAGAAAAAACCTGTCAGCACAGGTCAATATTATGTTGGAGTTAATAGAGTGTAAAGAAATTAAACATTGGTCCACCAATGACATCAAAAATGTATATATACAGTCAAGCCGGAAAGTCTCCCCACCCCTTTCACCTTCTCCACGTTTTATTACGTTACAGACATATTCCAAAATTGATTAAATTCATTTTTTCCCTCAAAATTCTACACACAACACCCCATAATGACAATGTGAAAAAAGTTTTTTTGAGATTTTTGTAAATTTATTAAAAATAAAAAAATAAAATTTCTCATTTACATAAGTATTCATACCCTTTGCTTTAACGTATTTTTAAATTATAATATTTCATATTTGGTCGCATATCCTTTACATGCTGTTACTTCCTGAAGTCTGTGACCATCAACATAAAAAAACTGTCGATATCTTATTTTCAGGTACTGTTACAAGCGATACTATAACCTCTCTGCATTTGAATGGATCTCTATGGAAATTGGGGGGTGAGACTAGATTCAGCTGTAAATTACACTGGTACAGTATGGAACACATGGCTGGCTAAATGGCTGTAAGTTATCAAGGGTCTGAGCTATCAAACGAGCCCCAAACCATCACTCTGTTGCCAGATATGGAGTAGATGTGGATGGATCACTGCAAGGGTTATTTCTCCGGACTCATTTTCCTATAGAACTCTATGGGGAAAAAAGTCAGGAGAAACAACCCTTAAAGTGATCCATCCACATCTACTCCATATCTGGCAACAGAGTGATGGTTTGGGGCTTGTTTGATAGCTCAGATCCTTGATAACTTACAGCCATTTAGCCAGCCATGTGTTCCATACTGTACCAGTGTAATTTACAGCTGAATCTAGTCTCACCCCCCAATTTCCATAGAGATCCATTCAAATGCAGAGAGGTTATAGTATCGCTTGTAACAGTACCTGAAAATAAGATATCGACAGTTTTTTGATGCTGATGGTCACAGACTTCAGGAAGTAACAGCATGTAAAGGATATGCGACCAAATATGAAATATGATACTTTAAAAATACGTTAAAGCAAAGGGTATGAATACTTATGTAAATGAGAAATTTTAGTTTTTTATTTTTAATAAATTTGCTAAAATCTCAAAAAAACTTTTTTCACATTGTCATTATAGGGTGTTGTGTGTAGATGTTTGAGGCAAAAAATGAACTCAATCTATTGTAGTATAAGTCTGTAACGTAATAAAACGTGGAGAAGGTGAAAGGGTGGGGAGACTTTCCGGCTTGACTGTATAATGCAGCAATATCCACGTGGTTCACTGCACAATGGATATAATCTGGTTTGCACAATATGCAATTAATTATAGACCAAAAAAGTAACAGTAGACCGGCATTTAAAATCATTCAAAACATAAAAAGCAATAACTGGAGTTGGGCGAAGGTTTGGGGGCATCCTCTGTCAAGAAACAAAAGGGAAATAGCAGCATATAGAGCCAGCATTATCGTTATTTGTGATTTATTTGACATTTATCAGTACTAACTGAGGCATTTATCAGTACTACATTTACTGGCCACAATTACCACAATGAATAAAAATCTGTGTTTTTAAAATCACCCAATGTCCATTTATTTAATCATAGAGGACCTCGTCCTGTTTAAGCATGTGTGCATGGGTCCCACAGAGTGTGACAGAACCAACTGTGGCCAGCAGCTCCACATGTATAATTGACTGCAGTGTTGCCCTGGGAGGGAAGGATTCAGCAGTGGGTATTACCATGTCTCCTAACTCACCAGCAACCCCCTTGAGTCAACCCCCTTGTGTATTTTGCTGACTATATTTGCAAAATAATTGCAAAATGATGCCCAATCATTGTATTTTTGTGATAAGTCTCTTTTACACCAAGAAAATATTGCAAAAATGGCTAGTACATCCAAAGGGGACCATCTCCAGTTTATTAAATTAAAACATTAAATAAAATTGATTGGGTAATTCACCGTCTCTACCGCCTCTTCACCTGGTAGATGATCATTTGAGGTGATTAATACTCTGCAATGGGATTATTGTTTAACAAGAGGCTTCAGAAGAGACTATACCAATCTTTTAGTGATGGGAGCAGAGAACTAAAGATTACAGAAGAGCAATCTCTAAGGGCCCTAATTATTTACTTACTCGTATCTTAAGGCCAATTAAGCTAGTTAAAAATAATAGTGACAGCTAGCCACTCATCCACAGGAGCCCATGATTTTTTCTGTGAGAGATGCACAGGGAAATCCAATGCAACTCATAAAATTTAAATGTGTATGGAAAGTGCATTCCTAAATCTAAATTTGACACTGTCTGGATGCCAATGGTGCAATCTATTTTTTTTACTTTACACAAACACAAGGCACAGTGTGTCGCTGTGGTTGAAGTACTTAAAAAACTATCCGGATTTGTCATAAAAAAAACTTTTTTAATATAAAAAAGCAACTAAAATATTTGTGCTATGGCTAGCTAATATAAGAAAATGTAATTGTAAAAAGCTATCAAGCATCCAAAGAGGTAATTATCAGGTAGCCAAACTGCAGGTTTCTAACCACAGCTTTCATTTCATTTTTCATTTAATTTTATTTAGGGTGGTCCCTCAGTTTAATTAATAATAGTGTTAATATAAAATAAAAATCTACAGCATGTAGTTAAAACAAACATGAAAATCAATTACACAGTTTTGTTCTGCAAGATTTAAAACAATTTATTGTATGCTCAGGCTACCCATTTGATAGCCTCAAGTTGTTCACCTGCCACAGTGGATCTGGATGAACTGACCACATGTGGACACTTTTTCCAGGTATCGAGCAATAAAAATCCTGTCCCCATACACACATTGAGATGACATCACTCACCAAGTATTTGGAAGCACATATTGGGTGAGTTAACACATACTTTACACGTAGCTAACATGTTAACAACATGTTCGAGGCTCATGGTTGTGACCGATTAGCGTCTGTTGTGTGGGTGAATTGTTTACAGAACGTCATTGTGGTGGTCATGATTTTGTCTAGGATGATACGTGTAAGAAATATTGATACACTTATTTTAATGAATTATATAAGTAGCCTATATATTTAGCCTGTCAGAACAGATTTTCATACACATAACATTAGACTGAGATGCACGTATTGTGAAAAAGATTTATTTACATTATTTATGGTCTGTGTACATCATGGTTATGTTATCTATGACATTCAAATAGATAATAGTATATCAGTTTTAGACTTTTCTGACAAGCTTAAAGTGTCTCCCACACATTGATTATGCTTACGCTGATATATAAAGGTTCTGTTACTCATGTCAAACATTAGCTGATCTTACAGTTTTGAAGTCACAAATGTCATTGATAAATTCTCTCTCTTTGAAATGTTTTTATTATCTTGAAAACTTGCCTTGGGTGGGAATGGAAACAAATTGCAGAATTCAGTCAATAATTAGGCACTAATTTAAGAATAAAAAAACAATATTGTCACTTAAACAGTTAAATATTATATTATTGTTAAGCAACGAAGGAATACCCACAAGTGGGTATACATACTCCCAATACAAATGTAATGGTCACAACATTGTTTCAACCTACAACAATCACCATCAGGTATAGCTATACTGACGAAAAAAGCTGCAGGTCAAAATACTGACTGCTATAACTGATGAAGTCTGTTGTAGATTGAAATGTTGGCACTATTAAAATTGTTTTGGGAGCATGGAGAACACTTTGTGGGCACTTTTTCCATGTCAATGCTACATCATACCTCTGGTACCTGTGAACGTTGTCAGCTCACACTACCTGTCTTTTAAGATATTGTATTATTAAATAAATCTTATCGATGCACGGCTCTGTATGAGCAACCAGGAGTGATAACCCTGAAGTGGTAGCAAATTTACTTGTGAATTGCGAGTGACAAGATTTCCTGAAACATAATAATTTTCAATATGAATGTGAAAATGATTGCATATTGCTGTCATGGAACAAGCATTAGATTGTAATAGAGGACAAAATCTCCAATTCCAAAAGCATAAGAGAGGAGAGATAAGTTGACCCATGTGGTCATGAAATGTTATAATACACAGTACAACACTGTGCACACTGAAGTTCAGTCAATAAAGTCACTCTTACCTGCACTGAATACTGGCTCCTTCAGTTTACTGTGGGGAAAGAAATTAAATGACAGTGAGTGACCAGTGAATGCTACCACTGAAGTCATTTTCCTCCTGTTTCATCATTTTCTCCACAACAGAATGGTGTTCCATCTGACAAACCACTTTGGTTAATTTGTTATTTAAATCACACGCCTTTTCTATTTTTATTAATTTTATTTATTTATTTGCTTGTGCAGCTGAACTTAATGAGACAATTCAAGCTGAGAGTATTGCAGGGTTGAACAGCTCTGCCCTGAGGGGGGTTTGAACATCTGATTACTCAGCTCAGCCCCATAACCTCATTCCATAACCTCAACTCGTTCCCACTGTGGTGTGCAAAGTGTACAATGACGTGCATTTGCAATAGAGTGTAGGGTATAAAGTGGGGTGCAGAGTGTACCTTTCGCTGGTCCTCTTGGCACTGGAGTTGCTCCCTGTTGAGCCAGAACGGGTGCGGTTACTCTTTGACTCTCCAGTGCTCTCTTTGCGTGCCAGAAGGCCCATTCGCTCTGAGGAGCTGGTTCTCTTGACAGTGCTAGGGGAGAGGGGGGGAGCCTTTTAGAAAGAGGGAGTATAACCCCTTGAGCACAACCTCATTCTTCCACACACACACACACACACACACACACACACACACACACACACACACACACACACACACACACACACACACACACACACACACACACACACACACACACACACACACACACACACAAATTAGTATAAGGTGGAATAAGTAATTATGAATAATAAATATTTCTCTTTCTTAATTAGCATATAGCTGAGGGAAGATTATTCACACAATTCTTCACTAGCCACTGCGTCTCATATTCTCTACTTGACTCCATTAGACTATGCTTGTTTCATCTTAGAAATATTTCTCTCTGAGCCACATTCAATTTTTTTGCTGGTTTCCTGTCCTGTTGTTCATACACACCCACAGGACACTGGAACCAGGCCACTATAGCAGTGTTATTATATACACAAGACTCCCTTATGGAAGACACTGGAACCAGGCCACTGTAGCAGTGTTAATATATACACAAGACTCCCTTATGGAAGACACTGGAACCAGGCCACTGTAGCAGTGTTATTATATACACAAGACTCCCTTATGGAAGACACTGTCATGCTGTCTCAGCCCCGTTCCTATTTCTGCAGTCTTTCCCCCACTCTTGCCGTGTTTTTCGTCTTCCGTTCCAGGCCTTCGCTCTTTCTTTCGTTAATTTCTCGCACCTGTTCCTTATTACTGGTCGGTTTTATAAGCTCGGTGTTTCCAGTGCTTAGTTGCTGTCTCGCGACTTCACTTAGCTGGTAAGGTATAGAACAGTGTTGTGCAAGTTCACACTTCACAAGAGCTAGCTCAAAGTTCAGTTCACACAGATTAAAATGAACTAGTTCACGTTCATCGTTCACAATTTAGAATTTTGAACTAAGTTCACAGTCCCAAAAAATGAACTAGTTCACGTTCATTTCTTCCGTTTTTAAAAAATGAGCTGCTCTGATCTAACAATATTGCACATTTTTGTGAATTAGATAATCGCCCGAGCTCATTCCAAAGTGATTATTACTACTACTGCTAACAGTTATAAGATGTACTGTACCTACAGTCGCCTACTACCCAACTCTCAGCACGAAATCAACTCGACTCAGAGCCCTGAGCTGCGGCAATATTCCACGGCTCCAGAGCCATGACACAAACCAAACAGTTTTAACAGAGAGAAAAAGCTGTAGCCTACACCATTAATAATCGGGTTTAGCCTAGCTACTCAGCGTGGATCAACCAGAAACCTTGACAAAGGTATTCTGTTATATCAAATGATATTCCGAGACGCCAACACTTTAATAGCCAACTTTTTATTACAAAATTTACATGTGACTGGTTTTACATGTGACCGAATTGCAGTATAAAACATAATTAATATGCGATTGTGTTCAGCTAATGACAGCAAATAGGCTACTTCTTATTTAAAGTGGTGGCTTTTTTATTTTAGAACTATTTTATTCACAACAGTGAACAGATAAATACTATTTTGTATAGCCTAATAGAAGAAATAAATAGCCCAATGGTTCAAATAAACATATTTTATGGTGTCCAAATAAATCTTTACCAAATACTATTTAAAACTAATAAATGAAATAGGTTCCTGTACACAGACACACGCATCAAGATCTGGATCTCTCCTATACAGCCATCCATCCACCACATTTTCAGTAGGCTACTGGATTCTAGGATCTGAGAAAAAATAAGATTTATATTTGCATAGACTAATAAAATAGCTATATGCAAATATAACCATTCAATGTCTATTCTTAAGCCACGTAATATCTAACGTTACAATCAATGACCGACAGTGTTATTTTAGGCTATAGGCCTAACATTAAACTTCGGCTAGAATATTGGAGATGGGAAAGTCGTAAAAAATAAAAACTGGATGTGATTGGACTGGATGTGAACAGAAAACATTGAGCATAGGCTATTAAAAATGAGCATCAATCAGGTGATTTGGGTCTGAATAAAATATCAAAGCTAGTTTACTAACTTGATTTGCTACCAGCTAGACTCTGCTGTCTGAAACGGCTTCAAATTCCAGCTCGCGCCACTGGGAGAAAGAGATACGGCTCAGGCGATTTTTATACAGTCTATGGGCTCGGGTAGTTCAAAAGAATCAAACAAACAAATGCGACTGTAAACTGGAAGAACCAAAAGCTCGCGACTCCGACTCTTCAAACCAAGCGGTACAAAAAGAGCCGAACTGCCCATCACTAGTCGGGTGCCGTAAAACCATAGCGTAAAACACAGTGCGTTCACGTTCATTAGTTGCAAACTAATACGTTCAGTTCACCGTTCACCAAAAACATGAGCATGTTCAACACTGGTATAGGACTTGGGACACTGTTTTCCTTGTTGTTTCAAATAACCAAAGTAGGAAATCCCGTTAGCAATTTAGTTAGGTTTAGATCTTAGGATCTCCTTTCCTTTCGTTTGCCTTTTTCTAGTTCTGCCTTCTGTTGTCCTCCTTTGGATGTACCTTTGTTTACCTCTCTTATCTGCTTTCTTTATTGAAAGCGAGAGGCCTTTTCGCTTATCTCGCTATTTTCAACTCTCCTGTATAGAGAGAGAGGCATTTTTTTCCTTTTTCTATCTACACTCAAGCCTAAGAGTTATTTCGCCCCACTTAATTTGGGTCGTTATTTTTTGTTTTTCTCCTTTCACGGAAGCCTTTCCGTTTCAGTGGTTATTCCTACGGAAGTAACTTTAAGATTCCTTCTGTCGCGTCTGGTCCTCCAAACCCGAACCCCTTACAATACTGCAGTATATTTAAAATATATTGTGACTATAATTTTGATATATTTACAATATACTGCAGTATATTCTTTTTCCATAAGGAAGCTAACCACTCTGTAACAGTGCTACTATATACACAGGACTGACCACTCTGTAACAGTGCTACTATATACACAGGACTGAATTCTACATGCTTCACAATCACTCTTATTTAATGAAGACCTACAGTACAGTATCAGCATACTGAGTGACAGAGGTTAGTGGTGCACTACACAGGATTTTTACCTAGAAAATATTATAAAATTACCTAGCTCAGTCATATCTATGGTGCATTGGCAATCTGTCCAAAAAATTGCAGAAACCTTGCTCCTCTGCCTGTATTTATTAAGATGTTTTTGGGACGTTTCTGGGCGTGGAGAGGGGTGGGTGTGGCTACAGAGCCTGTGGGGTGGGATCATCTGAGCGTTTGAAGCCAGCTGGCTACTGCAATAGCAGAGGTGAAGAAGCACAAAGCCTACAGCGAAGACAAACAACAAGCAGAAAGTGCGCATTCAAGAAGCAGTCAACCTAGGATTTGCTTTTCCTCGATGGCAACAGCTGAAGTTTGTACTGTCAGGTAGGCTACCTTTTGTATCAAATTAATAATGATGTAGTATTACGTTGTATTTGAGAAAATAAATTATATTTGTATACAAATAGCTTATCTTCGTGAAAAAGTAATTGACTTTACAAGGGTATTAGCTAGCTTAGCCATGATAGACAAGATATGGTCTGCTAGTGTTACTTATTCCTCACACAATTCCGTCTTTAAATCCCAGTTCTAAATTAATGTTCAGAATAACATTAGCTAAATTTAAAAAAACCACTATGTTACAGTAACATTGTTCCTACAAGGTGCACTTATAGTGTAAAGATTGTTATATCACCTGTTGATTCTGAAGAAGTCGAAATGTCAGTTGTATTTAATAAAGGCGTTTTATTCTATTATGAGTGCTTCAGAGTTTACTCTGGGGCTGGGCAGTCTGTTTGGGTACATTTTTCTTTATATGCACTCTCCCATACTGAGCACCTTCCCTCTTTTATAAGCTTTGACTGAAGCATGCTGGATAGCCTTTATTTCATCTTTATAACACTGCCTAATCACTGTTACCATCCATATAGAACAATGCATGCATGTTCATAAAAATGTTATTTTCATTTTAGCTTTGGTTGACATTTTGCTTGCTGTGCTCATTCGTGTTTCTTGCCCTGAACAGTGAGTGCGTGGGGTTTAGGAGGAGGAAACGTCTTTGATTGTAAACAAAGAACAAAGGACTACAGCAAGGCTAAAAATCCTGCATAGTGCACCTTGAAGGAAGAAGCCAGCATACACACAGATACACACATGCAGTACCTCTGCGGGCTCTCTGCCATTGATTTGAAACAAAATAATGAGATCTCACTCTTAGCAGGTTTAAATTATTTATTATTTTTATGTCCATTTGTGCACATACTTGACCACAATCCTCACTGCTCAATAAAAATCTGAGTTTGTTTTTTTTTTCTTTTTGTTTTTGAACCACAGCCTTTAAATATACATTTAATACATTTTATGGTTGATGTGATGAGAAGTCATGTGATTCTAAAGAGCATATATTAATTTACTGGCAGCTATCAGCTGCTCTTATCCAGAGCAAATTACAATGCAAACATAAGTGCAAAGATCAGGGATTGAAGTGCAGTATTTGGGGGAAAGTATAGGCCCAAGAGAGGCAGCAAGTGTAGAAGTGCAGTATACAGCGAGGGCAGCTGTTTTGCAGTGCACTACAGTGGGTATATTTACATGCACAGCAATATCCGATTATTGGAAGCTATCAGTTTATGCCAGTATTTAACTTATCGTGTAAACATGGATATAATGTGATTACTCCAAAAGCTGCGTTTAGCCTACATGATTCTCTCCATAATCGGCACAATGGAAAAATAGCTCCTAACTGACAAAATAGTTCATTTGTTAGTTAAAGAAAAGTGATTTTCATGGGTCAAAACATTTGATTTGTAGTAAAATATATGATTTTTTTATGATTTACGGCAATGCACAATTTAGCACTGGAGACACTACATTTGGAGACACTAGGGCACTTTATTTTGACCTAAATTATGAAAATAAACTGATTAAATGTTTTTCTCCAAAATCTCTCGTATAAATATGTTTATGCAACCAAATATTCTACCTGGTAGGAAGCTATAAATGTTTTCTGATTAACCCTCAAGAGTTTATATTGTTACATTTCACCAAAGTCCTGTACAGTCGACATTTCCACAGCAACCACCTATCACACTTAGGGCTGCAATACGTTGCTGTTGTTATGTAAAAACACGTGCTTTTGTACATTTTTTTTAAAGCGTATTTAAAAACATTAGCCTACTTATTTTATGCATATTACGTAATACTGTATGTTATGATTCTGAAATAAATGTACTCTTTAGCAAATTTCTAAATGATACAGCCTCCTCTTCAATTTGAAGATATTGAGATATTTACACTTAAAGGGTAAGTTCGCTATTTTGGACCTTGGACCCTATTTGCGGTCTGTCTTCCATGAACCTGACACATTGAGTCCATTTTTTCGCTGATCGGTCCAGTATTGAGTTCGCTACAGATTTCCTGTAGGCTCTCACTGGGCTACAATAGAAGTAAACGGGGCAATTATAAATAATTATTATACAAAATAATTGCCCCGTTTACTTCTATTGTAGCCCAGTGAGAGCCTACAGGAAATCTGTAGCGAACTCAATACTGGACCGATCAGCGAAAAAATGGACTCAATGTGTCAGGTTCATGGAAGACAGACCGCAAATAGGGTCCAAGGTCCAAAATAGCGAACTTACCCTTTAAGTGTCAATATCTCAATATCTTCAAATTGAAGAGGAGGCTGTATCATTTAGAAATTTGCTAAAGAGTACATTTATTTCAGAATCATAACATACAGTATTACGTAATATGCATAAAATAAGTAGGCTAATGTTTTTAAATACGCTTTAAAAAAAATGTACAAAAGCACGTGTTTTTACATAACAACAGCAACGTATTGCAGCCCTAAGTGTGATAGGTGGTTGCTATATTGACATTGAGATATTGACACTTAAAGGGTAAGTTCGCTATTTTGGACCTTGGACCCTATTTGCGGTCTGTCTTCCATGAACCTGACACATTGAGTCCATTTTTTCGCTGATCGGTCCAGTATTGAGTTCGCTACAGATTTCCTGTAGGCTCTCACTGGGCTACAATAGAAGTAAACGGGGCAATTATAAATGTTATGGAAAAACAACGATAAATGTGCTTTTATAGCTCAGTGTGTATTCTTACGGTCTCAGTATGCTCTCCTGTGAAATGTAGGCTATCGCAAACGCAAACCGAACATTGAAACAACAGTTCCATTTGAAACAGAACTATTTCTCCGACCGCACTACCTTGCACTGACTTCGGATAACATTACCTGCGCAACTTCAGCCTCTCTCTCTTCTCTTGCTCTCTTATCATCCATCTCTTGTAGTTCCGTGTCCGTGTATTCTGGCTCAAAACTGTAGCCAGTAACGTCAGTCAAAATCGAATTCTTCGTCTTCGTAATCATTATAGTAATCCATCATCCAAGTTTTTTTGTGCAAAGTGTAGCCTACGTTGCTGCAGGTAAACAAACGCAGACTGCTCACCTAGATAGTTTCGTAAACGGCCGGCACACCTTCCCGCTCCCCTACCCCTGACACATAGTACTCCGCGGGAGCAGCGAAAACAAGCAACAGAGAAATGCTTACTTCCAAGCCATGCCAAGCACGTAAAAATGTTTGGATTGAGATACATTTCACAGGAGAGCATACTTAGACCGGTAACAATACACCCTGAGCTTCCCGTCTCATTTATTGTACATGAAAGCACATTTATCGTTGTTTTTCCATAACATTTATAATTGCCCCGTTGACTTCTATTGTAGCCCAGTGAGAGCCTACAGGAAATCTGTAGCGAACTCAATACTGGACCGATCAGCGAAAAAATGGACTCAATGTGTCCCTATTGGGTCGTCTGGTGACAACAGTGGCTGATGCATAGCGCTCTCCTTGACGTCTCCAACATCGTTGGCGGCCATCATTTCTGCTCAACGTGAATCGACTTTCATCAGAGAACAGCACTGAGGCCCACTGGTCCCTCGTCCAGCGTAAATGCTCCCTGGCCCATGCAAGACGATGACGCCTGTGCCTGGTGGTGTGGTCGGGTACCCTTGCAGGTCGTCTAGCACGCAGACCACGCTGATGTAAACGGTTTCGAATGGTCTGACGTGACACTTGGGTGCCTCTCACCTCCCTTAAATGTGCCTGGAGTTGAGTGGCATTCATCATCCGGTTCCGCAGGGCACTGTTCACAATGAAGCGGTCATCAGTGTGGGATGTGGCCAAAGGACGTCCACTTCTATGCCTTTCTGTGACTCTTTCAGTCTCTCTGTATCTCTGTTGCAACCTGCTGATGACACTCTGTGACATCAATGTGTCAGGTTCATGGAAGACAGACCGCAAATAGGGTCCAAGGTCCAAAATAGCGAACTTACCCTTTAAGTAAGACTAGTAGAAACTAGGTGGAAGTTGCCTCTGGAGGGCCAAAGTTAATAGGGTTAAGCAAAATTTCTTGGAAGGTGTCGTCATCCAGTTCATAGTCCGCAAAATCCTTGGACGCCATTGTACTGAAATAATTGATAACTTAGCTAGAACTCTTTGAGCTAGCCCACAAGCTAATACTGTGTACAGTTCAACATAACAGATCAAGTAACAACAGGTTCACCGCCTCTGGCCGTGTCTGAATCAGCGCACTTGCCAACTGTTGAGTATGCCAGTTGAGTATACTTTTTTAAAAAGCTGTTAAGTGCGCAACATAACAGTGAGCAGTAGCTATACAGTATGCTAGTACACAGTAGGCTATACAGGGCGCAGCTATATAGGGGTCTGATTCGGACACAGCCTCTCTCTCCCTCTCTGTGAGTTCGGTCACGCCTCCTTCAGCATGACTTACCCGCTCACTGTACTTTTTCAAAAATGAGGACGGGTAGAGGTATACATCATTTTGACGTATACCTCTACCAAATTTGTAACTTCAGCTGTCAATATTTCGGTTCACAGATTGTTTTGCCAGCCACAAAGAGAGACTTATTAATTTGAGACTTAATCATTTAAATAAGGTTTACGTTGTTTTTCGGTGGAATTCCCCTTGAAGCAATCTTCCCAGTGGTGACTGAGTACAGTGGTGAGTGTCTGAAGTACAGTAGGCACATAGAGCTCCGTAGTCCCACCCCTTGCTATCCCTGGCTGGTCCCGGAAGACTGCCGGAAGCCATTACCTGCCCCACTTCAGGATCCCTTAAGAAGATATTATGGCATTGTATGGACCAAACTTTGACATATATGTGATACAAAGTCCATTATATACTCACCACCGCATTTAAATCAAATTTGAAGCGTATAATTAACGGAGTTTGAGAAAACAGAACTACACTACCCAGAATCCTCGGTTGTACATCACCTGCTCCCGCTTTTGCTAGCTAACGCAGTAGCTACCGGGCGGCCTCTCTGCTAGCGAAAATGGCTATGGTCTGCTCTTGTAGCTTATTATGGAAGTAGCTACCGGTCAAAGAAGTAGCTACCGGCCGCTCTGCTAGCGAAAATGGCTTTGTCTTATTATGGAAGTGAAACTAGGCTATCACCATGGGCAATAATCACTATTAGTCTGGCCATGTCAAAAGTGTCAGCTTTATGACTTTAAACTTCAGCAGTGGTGGTGAGAAAGTGAGTAGACCGGATGTTGTAGTAGTTTTGGTTGTTTTAAAAAAAACGTGTTTGTTGTTTATTTGTTGGACATAATTTCAAATTACCAATTTTATAAATTATTTTAAAATGTGACAACCCCTCTCTTGGGTGTTTTGAACATGTAGCTGCCTGAATATATATATATACACTACTCACAAAAAGTTAGGGATATTTGGCTTTCGGGTGAAATTTATGGAAAATGTAAGTTCACCCTACAGTGATATTATACGTATCATGAAAGTAGGGCATTTAAGTAGAAGCATGCAATGGTGATTTCCTCATCTCAAACAATTTATTGAAACAAAAGCCAACAACAGTGGTGGGTATACCACAACAAAAATGTCAATGTCTCAATAACTTGTCATGTGCCCTTGAGCATCAATTACAGCTTGACAACGACGTCTCATGCTGTTCACAAGTCGACTTATTGTCTGCTGAGGCATGGCATCCCACTCTTCTTGAAGGGCGGCCCTCAGGTCATTGAGGTTCTGGGGTACAGAGTTACGAGCCTCTACACGGTGAGTCAGCTGATCCCATAGGTTTTCTATGGGATTCAGGTCTGGAGAAAGTGCAGGCCACTCCATTTGAGGTACCCCAGTCTCCAGCAGCCTTTCCCTAATGATGCGACCTCGATGAGCTGGAGCATTGTCGTCCATGAAGATGAAATTAGGCCTGTGTTGTTCATGCAGGGGCACAATGACTGGATTAATGATGTTATTCAGGTAGTATGGGCTTGTCACTGTACCATTCACAAAGTGTAGGGCAGTTCTGTATTGACTAGACACACCTGCCCACACTGTAACACCGCCACCACCAAAGGGTCGTCTGGTGACAACAGTGGCTGATGCATAGCGCTCTCCTTGACGTCTCCAACATCGTTGGCGGCCATCATTTCTGCTCAACGTGAATCGACTTTCATCAGAGAACAGCACTGAGGCCCACTGGTCCCTCGTCCAGCGTAAATGCTCCCTGGCCCATGCAAGACGATGACGCCTGTGCCTGGTGGTGTGGTCGGGTACCCTTGCAGGTCGTCTAGCACGCAGACCACGCTGATGTAAACGGTTTCGAATGGTCTGACGTGACACTTGGGTGCCTCTCACCTCCCTTAAATGTGCCTGGAGTTGAGTGGCATTCATCATCCGGTTCCGCAGGGCACTGTTCACAATGAAGCGGTCATCAGTGTGGGATGTGGCCAAAGGACGTCCACTTCTATGCCTTTCTGTGACTCTTTCAGTCTCTCTGTATCTCTGTTGCAACCTGCTGATGACACTCTGTGACACTCTAAGCTCAGTGGCCACTTCCCTCTGAGAACATCCTGTTTGAAGCCTCGCAATGGCGAGGTACTGTTGATCAATTGTTAGGTGTCGTCTTGGTCTCATGATGTCAAAATGTGAACAGCATGATGAAGAGGACTGTTTAAATACCAATTCTAATTGAACCAGGAAATTTATTGGTCGATTCATGGATCAAACACCTGTTGTGAATTTTGCCGTTCAGCTCCTTGTTAGAGAACAGCAAGTTGTGCAAAAAGTACTGAAACATTGAATAGTTGGACATGTGCATTCAAAAGTTTAGAGAAGGTCAAATTAATTTCACCTGTAAAGGTTATAGTGCATTTTAGGTTCATCCTGAAATTTCACCCGAAAGCCGAATATCCCTAACTTTTTGTGAGTAGTGTATATTTAAAAAAAAAACATTTTCAGTCCATTGACTCCCATTGTATTTTTTCCGAAAATTGGCACCAGACGTTCGTCACCAAAGTGACTACGGAGCTCTATACAGGGCTGTAGCAGTTGTCAAAGCTCTGTGCTGATAATAGTGTTAGGGTTGATCAATTAAATTTTCCTTTGAGGCTTTTGGCAAACTCAAACATTTCACTTTAAACATTGTTTTTTGTGATTAATTTCCTTAGTTTTTACACCAGGAGGTTTAATTAATACTTGGTGTGTAATACATATGTATGTAACCTTCACTGGAAATTATTACCATATGTAATTCAAAACATCATCCTAAAACAAGTATTAGATTATTTAGTATTGTATCAAATGTTTAAATCATATTTTCTATAACACAGCACTACATATGTTCATTGAGACTAGCACCATAGGTGTGAGAAGTATCCCATCCAAACACACTGTGCCTATAAGCCCGCATTCAATACCATGTGGTAAAAATTCACGCCCTCCTCCCCAGCCTCCAACCCACTGTGTTACTTTCCACAAGTAATTAACCACATGTAAGATATTTTTAATTTATTATTTATTTCACTTTCACAAATCAAATGTAATGGCGTTTCCCTTTAATAAGATAAAATTAATTCACATTCAAAAAGACATTTGTTGTTTGTTCTTCACAAATACATGCTCCTACATTACACAAATATTTAAAAAAACTCACAGCGAAACAGTAAACCATAACAATTAAGTTTGAGCTTTCCTGAAGCAAATACTTGAAGATGTCATCCATCAACTTGGCAAAAAATAGGGATAGCCTACAGGGTGGGTAACAATACGGTTACAGAAGCTTCTCTACAAACAAGCAGTAAGGTTAGCTCTTCTCATGATGAGCGTACAACAGTACATTAATAGCCTAGGCTAAGACATCATAAATGTGCACTTACAACATAATCTAACGTTATGTGCATTGCATTTACATCTAGCAAGCTATCGGCCAACCCAAAAAACATTTTTGTGTTGAAAAGTTGGTGAAACACCGTCCGGGCAGTGAAAACCCGGCTACATTTGGTTAAAAAGTGAAAGTTTTCTAACTGACAAGGATGTAGCTAGGCTATATCCGGGTAAAACCTGAGCTAAATTGAGGTTACCCTAGTCTGTTTATGTCAAAATGTGTTAAAACGCAACTGAGATTTCCACCCCTCTATACGTCTAGAGTCCGGCTTTTGCTCACTGTGTAGCTAGCAATGAGAGTTTTTAAGTACACCATGCATTTAGCCAACTAGAATGGCTAAGTTAGATCGCTAACTAGCTACTTACTGTAGCTATGCTTTTACTCATAGAAATAAATGAAACACAATGGTATTACCTAGGCTAGTTGCTGAGCAAAGGCAGACCAGTTTAACACAATTGTAATATACAAAAAAACTTGTGAAAGGGAATTGATTAACATAAATGGTTAGTGCTAGACATATCAATCAGTTAGATAGTTATCTAACTTAGCTAGTTAGACATGAGAGTTAGCCACAAAGATCCTACTGAAAAGATAATGCTAGTCACCCCAGCTGTAATTATCTAGCTAACACAGATAGCAAAGACAATATTGTAGACTGCTTGCCACTTTGAACAGAGTGTGTGACAGCTGACTGACGGGTAGTGCTACTGTCGCTGTGCCTGCCTATCTGCTGCCTGTGTGTCCTGGGTGCTAGACATAATGGTCTCCCATTGTTCTCATCTTCGTTTAGAACTTTATAACAATGGAATTATTCATACATTGAGTACCTATCCTGATTTTTAAGTTGGCAGTTTGTTTCTCTCATGTTAGGTCTATGGACAATTCATCATCAAAATTTCTAATTTTGAGGTCTCATTCAAATTTAATAAAGTCTACAGCCATCAAAGTATAAAAAGCACACGTCTGAAAATGACTGACAGAATAAGGGGTCTTGTGAATTTAAATTTAGTTATGTTTCCACAAGAAAAGTATTTTTAATGCAAATTTTTAGTCTGTGTCCACAACACAATGGCGTAACATAGCTATACAAGCCAGTATTTGGCAATTGTATTCGACCTGTGAAATGGCAGTCATATTTGTTTTGAAACAGCGGAGATATTGAGGTTCAAAAATGTTGTTTTACATTGGAGTGCTGACCAACGCAAACATACACTGAGCGCTAACATTGAAACAACTGCAACATGACTTTGTGTTGGTTTTAGCACAAATGCTTTCAGCTGCATCAAAATATCAATATGCCAACAAAGCGCCTGACCACACCACACCTTAAAGTGGAATTGGCTCTATGCACAATGGCTATACTACGCATTTCCGGTAAAATCTCAGCCAGCACCATTACTTCCACCACAACACAAACAGCAGCCAGCTATTAACGAACTCTGTTTTTGTCAGTCATTTCATGACAAACTGTATATTTGTGACTTAGTTCGATTTATTAAATATTTGTCCATTTGTTGTGTTTACATTATGTTCAAAAAGTGTTAGTCAAATTTTAACTGCACACTGAGCATTGCTAACCAGCACAAATGGAACCACGTAAAATCTTCTGTAGGCCTAATGCATAAAAAACATAACGTTAGCTAGTGTAAATAACCTAAAACTTAAGAGTTTATACCTGCTACTTTGTAGTACTGTTTAAAAAAAGTTAAGGATAGACAGGACAACATATAAGCTGGAAGATTTTCAAGACAGCTGAATGAGTGAAAGGCTGCTTTCTATTTTTATTAGGCCTGGCCTCATGTTTCTTTCAAGCAGCAATAATTGGGGAAATTTCTCGATGATTATCCATCTGCACATTTCAAATGAAAGTACCGGCTGTAGACTTGTTGAATATAGCCTATAGGCTAATTATGATAATAATACTCAATAATAATGAGCTGATTAAAATAAATAGACCATTTGCCCCACAAGTGCAGCGTTTGTTTTTATTTTATTTTCTGATTTAGGCTAAACTACCGAGCCCCCCAAAGCATAGGTAAAAAAATAATAATAATTTCAACGTGGAAATCCGTAGGCTAGACTACTCTCGGTTTTGCGATCTGTAGGTTACCTACAGTTTTGCATTTCGGGCCTAGCCCTCGGTTTTGCAATCCGTAGCCTACATACGGTTTTCCACGTAAATCTTTGTAGGCTATCTATGCGGTGCCTTAGAGGCTCCATGAAAAACAGTGTAGAAAAGAACAAACATAGCGTCTCCGTTTGATTCAGCTACGCATTTTCTCAAATAAATTTATCGGAGCAGGAAACACTAGGATCAATTCGATTTCTAAATACAACTTTTGTTATACCCACTTCCTATAGGCTACAACTGTGTAAGTCAAGAAAGAAGATTTATAGGCCTATTTATCACTCTGGCAGCAGAGTAGCCTATACCTCGCCTTTGTGTGGTTGCCCGTTGTAGGCTAATTACAAAAGAAAATTAATAGATAAACAGAATAGGCCTACCAAAAACAAAAAAAGGTTTTTGATACTATAATTTTAATACATCAATGCAATATTCAATATATCATGACATAGTGATCCAGAAGCACAAACTTCCCTTTTACATACGTTCTGTATAGATTGTATCAGAAGATTTCAGGAAGTTATGTCCTTAGGCAATTTGTTGGTGAAACTAACCTAAGAATAGAAAGGTTTTGACAGAAACCAAAGCTCAAATAAAAGATGTCTAGCTAGCTGTCTAACGTTAGGCGTTGTTAGTTTTGTTGAAGTTGAACATAGTCAAAAATGCTCAAGCAATTTTTTAAAAACACCTTTTAAATAGTGGATTTTGGTGAATTCTAAAGAAAGATTATTATTAAAATGATCTATCATTAGTTGTAAACTAATCACGATTAGCATTTAGCTATCTAATGTGGTAAAACATACTAAACAATGTATGATTAGCTAGGTTGACAAACATTCTTGAAATGAGCAAAAAATTTGTTAATTTCAGAAACATTATTCTCTGCTCTTGAGCACTTAGCTGGATAGCATATGTAGTCGTAGCTCATTTTTCATATTCCCTTCTTGCAGCAAAAAACAATTCCCACATTAGACTAATGTTAATTAATTAGACACTTAATTTTCAGTTTAATTAGACACTTAATTTTAAAGATTTTCAGGACTCATCTGTAAAGTTTTGCTGTCTGCTGGTCAACTAACCAGTGTGTTGCCTGACTTTACTGGGACAAGGGATCGGGAAGGTGCACTCTCCCTCTCCAGGCAGAGTAGCAGGACAGCAGAGAAGTGGTGCCCGAGTCGCCTTTGAAACCGGAGGCTAGGGTATCGCAAGAGCCATACTCTGCTATACCCAAATGACACCACTGAGCTAACGGTCTAAAGCCACACACATAGGCATTTTTACACAATGGCTACCTAATGTTAGCTCCGCTAGCCACCGCAATGTAAAACCCCTGTCAAATGGGCTACTCAACTGTGGCTTCTAATGTTTCTTCGGTAGTAGTGAGCACGAAGAGATAGCTAATGTTCTCAGTTCTGTTTTTTCCAGACACTTTTTGAAAGAAACAAGAATAGGCTAACTTTACAGATACAAAGATTCAGAGAGGTTATGTTAGTTAATAACATTAGCTACATGTTTTATTTAATATAATTCACCTTAAATTAAGCAGTCTTCAATTAAGTCTGTTTCTTTGCAGACAATAGTATGTATAGCATCGCTAGCTAACTTAGTTAACTGCCCCCAGTCACTAACTTAGCCCAGCAAGCTAAGGTTAGTAGCGCTAGCTGTTGGTAGCAACATACTTTCATAATTGCATAGATGCGAGGACATAAAACAATTGAAGACCTTCTCAAATTTGTTTTTTGCTGCATTTGTGCACAGCCTAGTAATATTGCGCACATTGTTGTTAATCTCGGCAGTTGTGAGGCTTCATACACAATCTCTCCTGTGTATAAATATGCACTTCTGCTTAAACAGGAAATTAGTGTGCTGGCTGAGACAAACCTGGAAGCGTTGCGTGCATAGAGCCAATTCCACCTGAAAACAACATTAACCTTATTGAACAGATCAAGGCGCAACTAAATAAGTCTTTCTTTGTGGCTGGCCAAAAAAAAGAAGTCTGTACTGAGTTATTTGAATATAAAGTTTGGGAGAGGTATACATCAAAATGGCATATACCTCTACCACTTGCTCTTTTTGAAAGACTACAGTGTTTTCAAGTGGGCGTGTAAATTACATAGCAAGTAGGCGGAGCCAGCGAGGGAAGAATTACTGCCTGGATCTCACTGTTCTGAATAGGGAAGGTTCTGTGGTAGGGACACATTGTAGATCAAGCTAGCTATCATTGCAATTTTATTATAATGTCAGAAAATTACATTGATAGGTTACGTTATTTCCTAAAGATGTTTTGGCAAACTAAACCAGTGCTGTCGGTTACAGAGTGGAGCTCCTCTGGTATTCCCCGATTCCCTACATCTTCCTCTGCCTTATTGAACACCACCCGGTTAGGAACCATGTCAACTAACGTTACTTTATGATCCATGACCATTAAGTAGACTAACATTAGCTAGCTGACCATAATTTAACAGTTTTGCTCTGAGCATTCGATTACAGAAGCAATGTATTTTTTGGGCTAGTGCGTTAGCTGTTGTTAGCAACGGGTTTCTCTGCATGAAACAAATTGGTTTTAAATTGTTTGCCATAGAGTAGGCTAGCTATGGTAGCTAACCTTGCATTCGTTAATGGAAGGAGGTCAGATATCGGGGTGATAAATGCGTTGTTTCCATGTTTTTACCGACATCAGTGCGTTCGAGTTGCACTGGGAAAGTTTGGGCTTTGCTAGCAAACATAGCTAAAACGGCTAACAAGTAGCCTACAACAATGACGTTTTAACTTTTAATTGTATATGTTTAATATTCTGAAAATATTTGGTGTAATCACTCTAAAATGGTTCGTTTTGGTGACTTTTGGGGGAGGATACAACTTAATTCTACCATTAGTACTTCAGCAACAGCCAGGTCCTTAAAAGTCAAATAAAATGTAATTTAAAAAGTAATGGAATTACATTGCCACTGCAAAAAAGCCCCCAACCTTTGTTTTTACAGAGCTTAATGCTATGTATGTATCTGTTTATTTGTTAGCGCTTTTATACAATAGTAACTATTTATAGCCTATAGTATCTCCAATTACTGCTTGGTAACAGGTACAGCCAGAGATTTTGGAAGTGTTATTGCAAACCTATAACGTGCTGTTACCCACCCCTATTTATTTGAACTGGAATACACAGACAAAGAACTAAATCAAATTGAAGAGGATGGAAGGAGAACAGAGGCTGAGACAAAGGCAAGACGCAGAGTATTCTGTGTATTCCAGTTCAAATAAATCTGGGTGGTCATCAAAGTGAAGAGACATATCCTCCTAATAGTCTGATGAATAATCAGCATAGGAACATGTTTTCGATTTGGATGTTAGCTTATAAAGTGAACCACACACTACATTGTAGTGCGCGCAGAATGGGCAAGTACGATAGCGTTAGGTCAATTTTGCAAGTTCAACTGAATATATTTGAATTTGAATTTCGGTTTAATAAAAAACTTTCACACTCATTTTCACTTCCAAATTAAAGGTTTAATTTGCTTGACTCTATCACTGAATAATCTGAATCGGTAGCTAACTGGTAGCAACCCAACCTCTTAAAATTAGAAAGAGTGGGAGGGACTCATATTTAATTTAATGTCATATTTAATGACATTGTTGTTGTTCAATCAACTATAAGGAATGGCATGACTGTTATTTTTGGAAACTATGATTGGGCTAAAGCGCTGCCTCCCCTCACGTGACTTTTCACTATTAAAATGATTACTGAACTTAAAAAAAAGAAAAAGACAGGAGCCTCCACATCTTTGATACATACGTATAACAGACAGCGAGCTCCTCTGAGGCAAATTTGAGATTTGTCTCCGAGGAGCGTTTACTCCATTTCCCTTTTCGGCTGATAGAGGTCACTGTTTCTGTCACAATTTAAACTAAAAATATGATGCAAAATAATCGCCCCCTTCCTCTCACGTGTTTTTATTTGTATTTGTTTTATTAATCTTATTGATTACGCTTAATTCTCATAAGGAGTTTTTCAAATATATTTAATATTTTTTATTTTGAGGAGGCAGTGCCTCCCTTGCCTTCCTGGAGGAGCCTCCTCTGGTTTTCACGATACCAAACGTAGATAAATTAAGGGTTGAATTTCCCCATTTTGGGCTAATGGAGACTGAGCTAATGATGGTGGTATTTTCTCAGTATAACTGTTACATTAGTGGCGAACTTGCAAGGGAGTTTTGTGGCCTCTCTCGTCTCTAACTTAGAAACGCTGCAGTGCAGACTGCAGACAGGCACTACACTAGCAGTAAAATTCCCAGCCCCTTGGCCTCTGCTTCTGTAACGTTATTCAGTGTGACTGGCGTTGTCTGACTCCACCCATAAACTGTAAGCGCTCTTGGCCATTGTAGTTCACAGTAAAGCAGGTACCTGGTACATGCACAGTAGTTTGGGGCTATAACCTGCCCTGGAATTAAGTGTGTGACAGCTGAAAATGTGAGCATGCTGCCCTTTTTAGTGGCCAGACAAAGAAACAGCCCCATCAGCAGTGGAGGGGGAACTGGGCTCAGACTTCATTCTGGATCCTGAGCTGGGAGAGCTCAAGTCCATTCAACCCTGTCACTGGCCCATGATTATCCTCCCAAAACAGGGTGTGGGACTGTGTGCATTTGTGAGGGTCTTTGTTTATAAAGGTGTCCCAGCCACTCTGCCGACATGGCTGAATTAATGAAGCCTTAGTGTTCTTAAACTTGCTGGCCTGTGCTGGCCTTTACAGGTAGAGCAGCTAAGCCTGGACCTGCTCCTCGGCCCAGGGAGTGCCAAGGAAGGGGCCAATACCAGTGCCAGATGGTTGTATAAGATGTTTATAGCTGCAGCACTGGGGCTAAAATAATGGAATTATGGAATCTGATCATTCCCTGCCACCATGGAGTTTTAGTGCTTATTGATCTGTAGCAATTTTTCTGTGACTTCAGGAAGAGAATATTTGTATAGAATAGAATAACTTTTATTTTCCCGCAAGGGAACTTCAGTTGTAGCCCCAGCAACAACAAAAACGACAGACAGTGGGGGGCAGACCCACAACACACAAACATATCAAACAAAGACATTCAATATCATCATTGCAATAATCAAACTAATTAAGTGAATTAAAGTGTAATAGCCTACAGCCAAACGGCATGATTAAAAATAGCCCCCGCTGTCCCGAGATGTCCAGTGTTATCAAGCAGTCCAACACAAACTCCGCCTCCACGACCCCATATACGCAGTGTTGTGGTCTCTGTACACTGTCAAAAACGGAGCACCGAACTGCGTCAGCCTTCCTGGTCGTCGACTCACTCCTCCCCCGCATTATCTTCTCCTTTCTTTTCTCTGGTGGCCTTTTGAAGATTGCCTGCAGTCCTCAATCAGTCCCGAGTCCCGACATCTTCAAGTCCGGTGAAGAACGATGGTAAACTTTGTAGCTGCAGATCCAACGGACATTCCCGAGCATAGGTTGTGAATGTGTCTCCATGGTGACAAAATTATCCCAAATATACAATTCGTTAATATTATCAAAACAAGCAGCGTGAGTGCCCTGAACAATCTCCAGCCCGCTTCCCCATCCCACAACAGACACACAGCGCATGAAAAAAACAAAAGACAAAAGCCCGATTCAACAAAATACATTCAAATTAACAGACACGAACACGAGAGACAGCTGGACTACATGTCGCCATTACAGCGCCACGTGACGTCACACCTACCATTAAATATGCCGTTGCAATGAAGGTGGTTGCTATTACTACTTTTAATTCGGAGTAATATTTCATTGAGATATGAAATAATGATTTGTAATTGTAATACAGTATGATAGTAATACTGTCTATCCAAAAATATATATTTTTTAAATTAAATTTTCCCTTTAACGCATTTTCATGTCTTCACGTCATTCCTTGGATATGGATTGTCGGTCAGCAGTCAAATCAAGAAAATGGGTTGGAGGCCATCACACTGGGAATGATTGGTCAAAAAAGAACATTTTGAGATTTCGGTGACCGTGGCTTTGTCTCTGTCTGTGTTGAGAGGCAGCTGAAGTTGAGTTCATTTAATGATAAGAACTATAAAAAAAAAAAATCCCCAGACTGACAGCCCTTGGAATCCCATTTGCATGCATTAAATGGAGGATGTAGAGCATAACAATTCTAAAAGGGAACCCTCTGCCTATTTTTTAACAATCCCACCACCTCCCCCCTTTTCGGAGGACAACTTCAGCATGTTAGTTTGTATTTTCAGATCAATTCAGAAATAAACAATCCAAATAGAAATGTGGTGTCTGTCCCCCAACACCCTCCCATCCTCGCACACCACCCCTCTCCCCACCCTCCTGTAGAATTGCGCGGGGGGGTGGGGGGGGGGGGGGGTGATGATATGTACCCTTTGCAGAGGAGTTTTGCAGAACTGTGTGATGTTATAAACCACAATACCACCAGAAAATCTATGTTCAGATTTGACAGAAAATCTGTGTAATGGTCTCAGATTCTGTTGAAGTGAAAACTGATCAATCAAAGACTTCCATTATCAAATCAGCTTATTCCTGGGCTGCGTCCCAATCCAGTTTTTGCTCCACCCTCGTAAACTTCACTTGCAAACTTCACTTGGGAGGATGTGACGCACATACCAATAAAACAGGAGTAGACACTTGCGTTTAGCGAGTGGGAGGGAGCGAGGGCGGAGCGGGTTATTTGAATTGAGACGCACTTCACCCCCATCTATACTCGGAAGTAACCGTGCTGCTGCACAGTGGCGTATCGTGGGATCTCGGATCATGTAAAACGCCTGTCACCGTAGACTACATTTAATTATCAGTCAAGCAATTGATTTACTGAATAACAAATATCAATAAATACAGCAAGTTTTGTGGGCAAGCATATTTCTTTGTCATAAAATCGTGTAGCATTTAAATATGTAGGACAGTCCGTGCGCTGGAATAAAGCATTTAAACCGAACATATTCTCAACCTGTTTCCGTTCATTTTGCTTGCTTATGTCAATCAAACAAAGTCCCTGAATCAATTATATATAGGCTAATGATTAACAAATGACAATGACAAAGAGATTACTAATGTCAGATTGTTTAATAAGGGTGGCAATAATTCTGAATAATTAACTGGCAAAAAATCCCAGCGTTTTCTGTGAGTTGCATTTTAGCATTGCGTTTTTCCTCATAACGTTAAAGAATGTAATTTAAGACTTTCGATTTGGTCAAAACGATTTATACATTAGAAAGCATACCTCTTAAGAAAGAAAAACCTCTTAAATTTCTGGAACCAGCGTTTAGCGCAATGCATGCTTTCAAGCTAGAAAAACGAATTTACCTAAATATGTTCTGTTCATTGATCACTTCGCATGACATAGTCAATTAACGCATTTTGCGTCAGCACAAATGTGGATAAAGCCTAGTAAAATGCTGTACAAGTTTATTTACCTATTCGTCTTGGTTATTGCGAAATTAAATTGTTTGGCTATCTGGGAAATTATAGGCTACGGAAAAATATTTAGACACGAGTAGCCTAATAATCCATTTAACAGCAAGATTAAGATAGAGAACCTGGTAGCCTACATCACACAGTACGCTACACTGTTGCTGCATAAAGCAATTTGCTAAACCATGAAATACAAAATAGCAAACTACTACTTGATTAACCTGTATTTATTAGCCTAAACAGCGTCTTTTCCATTCTGTATGCGCTTTTAATGTATAATACCGCGATAAACATTAACGTGATTATCACTGAACAGGACGTTCGATGTGAATTGTGGGTAATATGAGCTTGCAGAGTCTACTCTTTTGCAGACTTTCTAACGGATTGGACTCACACTTAAAATGGAGACCGAGGGTACATCCTGGTCTCAAAAGGGATTCCCCCAAGTGAAGTTTGCAAGTGAAGTTTACGAGGGTGGAGCAAAAACTGCATTGGGACGCAGCCCTGGTCAGCGTCACGAGGGGGCTAGAGCCCATCCCAGCATGCATTGGGTGAGAGGCAGGAATACACCCTGGCCAGGTTGCCAATCCATCATAGGGCACACACACCATTCACTCACACACTCATACCTATGGGTAATTTAGAGTCTCCTGCATGTCTTTGGACTGTGGGAGGAAAAACACGCAGACACGGGAAAAATGCAAACACAGAAAGGCCCTCGGCCAGGATTCGAACATGGTACCTACTTGCTGTGAGGCAATAGTGCTACCCACTGCATCACCGTGCCGCCCCTAATGCAGTATAATTATTATTTATTACTTGGAAATGAATTAAGTGAACAAATGCAAATGAATGATTAAAGAAACAGATGAGAATTTTTTTTTTGGAACAAAACATAACGCATGTTTTCCGGGGATAAAGAAAAAAATAGCTGCTTGTTACAATGTGAAAAAACACACTTTTGTATGTTTCTTTGGCTAAAAAACATTTGCCAAATGACAAAATTGTAATCCTAATTTAATGAATTATTTATTATATGCTGTTCATCACTAGTGAAGCATACATACTGAAATGATGATCATTAAGTGGAAAAGGAATTTTACTATGAGTTTGGTTCTACAGATAAGCAGCACTTCAAAGTACGTGACTTGGATCACCGTCATGGCTCAATGTCACATGAATTGCGTACGTGTCCCATTTGCTCCCATCACATTTCTATGCGGCTTGTCCCCTCATCTTATACCCTCCGCTCCTCCCCTATTTGCCTTAATTTTAATTAAATGGACAAGGAGAAGTAGCTTCAAGGGTAGCAGCCACCATATACTCAGCAGTACCAAGCACAAAGGGAAGTGGGAAAGGGGAGGGTAGGGGACAGGGATTCCTACTATAGACAGTGGAACAGCAGAAACATTGAGGCGAGGGATGTCATAATGGGGCACAAAGGCCGGGCCACACCCTTACCACGGAGCCACTGTGGGGAGTTTAAATGCACCACAGAGACTAAACACCCCGGACACAAGACATAAGCAGGAAAATGTGAAGTACACAGTGATAGAGACTTCACACGAGGCACATGGATTCTATAATGTATATGTTCTACGAAGGAAATGGCTCAGGATTCACATTTAGGGCCTGAATGAATTATTCACAGAAACACTGGCACGCAACTACACTATCAGGGAAATCGTGACACAGCGCCATCTGAGGCAAGCATATTTAACTTGTGTTATCTACTTAAATATCAGTGCCAGAATGACAAATTTTCATGCAAATGGAGTGCAATACAGGGCGTATCCGATTCACAATTATGACCGCAAATTTGTTTTTTTAGGTTTTTTAAGCTGGATATATTAAAAATAGCATGCACAATTCATTCTGCTTAATGCATAACAGCTGTGAACACTACCTGCACTAAATGAACAACTAATTCACTACAGCATTGACGCACATCAAGGAACCATGTAACCATGGCCAAACAATTCGCGAGCGCACTTCAAAAGCTCAATAATATGTCACATTTTTAGAGAATTTATTCTCTGTGAAACATGATGTTTCAGCCATCAGATCAGCCTTCATAAGATCTTTTTGAGTGATGGTCACACTAAGTTACAGCTTATGTACTGCATTAGTTTACATTTGAGGCTGATCCTACTCTCATCCTATTTTTTTTTATTGAGTTTTAGTGGTGTATTCCTCTTGCAACGATGACATCTGCCATGGTCACTGAAAGTTTTCACATTGCAAGACATAAAGGGGAATTCCACCAAAGAATTGTTTGATTTGTAGAAAATTAACTGATTAAAATGAGCTCCCCTGATCATTTCCTGATTAAAATGAGCTCTCAGCCAACTTTCTACCTGTCGTGAGAGCAAAGATATAGCCCCAAACTACTGTGCATGTACCAGGTACCTGCTTTACTGTGAACTACAATGGCCAAGAGCGCTTACAGTTTATGGGCGGTGTCAGACAACGGCAGTCACACTGAATAATGTTACAACCAGAGCAGAGGGACTGGGCATTTTACTGCTAGTCCTGCACATAGTTTGGTGGTCCTGCAGCATCTCTTCAAGAGAGGCCACGTTACTCGCTGGCAAGTTAGCCACTAATGTAACAGTTCTACTGAAAAAAATACCACCACCATTAGCTCAGTCTCCAGAAAAGCAGGGGAAATGCAGCCATTAATTTAGGAAAACAGCCCTTGTAACATCCGCCGTTTCCCTCCAGTCCACCTCCCTTTCGTTTCACCTGTATTCCCATTCCTTGTGTTTCGTTTCATGTTTTTTAGTTCACCCTGTTCGTCTCATGTTTTATTTTCATTTGCAGGCTGGGTGTGGCTTCCCGTCTGTTCCTGGTTTCTCCCTTTGATTTTCCCCAGCCTATCGTCCCTTTTTGCCAGGTCGTTTTCTCTGCCCTGTTAGTAGATTACTCCCGGCCTCTTGCTATTTTTGATCCCGCTTGTCCTGTTAACATTTTTGTTGTTTCTTTTTATTCAGCCCGTCCGGCCTGCGTCCTGCCTGCCCCAACCAGCCCTGACTCCTCAACAGCCCCGCTTTAGTTCGCCAACCCCGTATCCAGCCTTCCTCCTTTTATTTTCTCGTTGCCTGCCTATTGCTTGCTTGCCTGTAAATAAATACTTCTCCCTTGTTGAGTTTTGAATCCAGTTCTGTCTCAGTCTTGCATTTGGGTCCAGTCCTGTACACTGCCGTAACAGCCCTTCATTTATCTACTTTTAGTATCATGAAAACATAGCTAGCCTAGCCAGAAGTCTGCAGTACTTACTCATTCTTCATTCGTCATCCCTGTCACTAACGTTAACCTCTAATGTTTAACCTGGGTAAACGAGTGGTGTAGCCTACATGTGGTAACTACCACAATGCCATCTGAAATGGAAATGTTTGCTGCAATGAGTGGTACCGGGCACAGTTTCACGTAGCCCAATGACATTGTTTAGATTTCTTATGTAATCAAATGTTCAAAGTGAAACCGTTCAGTTATGGTCAGCTCGCTAATGTTAGTCTACTTTTCATGGTCATGGGTCATAATGTAGTTCACATGGTGAGGAAGATGTATGTAAGGGAATGATACCGGAGGCCACTCTGTCCACATTATTTGTCCACTCTGTAACCGCATAAGGACAGCACTTGAGTCTTGGTTTATGTTATTTTGCCAAAATATCTTTAGGAAACAATGTGTCAACATAATTTTCTGACATTATAATAAAATAGCAATGATAGCTAGCTTGATCTACGATGTGTCCCAATTTAACAGTGACAGACACAGCATTGTTTCCTCCCTCGCTGGCTCCGCCTACGTGCCTATGTAACTTACACACCCATTTGATGCCACAGTAGTCTTTCAAAATCGAGGAAGGGTAGAGGTGTACGTCATTTTGACGTATACCTCTACCAAATGTAATCCTTATCTGCCAATATCTCAGCCCAAAGAAAAACTTAATTAGTTGCGCCTTGATCTGTTAAATAAGGTTAATGCTGTTTTTCAGTGGAATAACCCTTTAAATAGACTACGCCAATTTACAGATTGTTATGCAAATTAAGTGCAATACAGGACGTGGCCGATTCACAAAGATGATCACAAATTTGCGTAACAATCTGTCATTATGGCACTAACATTTTTGTAGATAGCACACGTTAAATATGCATGATGTAAACAGTGCACTGTCTGTGTCTCTATTTCATAATAGTGCAGCTGCAGTGCATTTCACCCTCTGGATGCTTTGTGAATCGTATGTATTCCTTTTCTGGTACTTGTGACAGTTTTACAGGCACAAAAGCACCACAATCCTTTTGTGGATTCCCTCAATAGCTGCTAAGGATAATGTGAGCCTGAACAAATT
Organism: Synaphobranchus kaupii; assembly: GCA_029718625.1. Lineage (NCBI taxonomy): Eukaryota > Metazoa > Chordata > Actinopteri > Anguilliformes > Synaphobranchidae > Synaphobranchus > Synaphobranchus kaupii. The sequence continues at coordinate 29,686,301 of CM056382.1, read as the reverse complement.
TTCCCTTCCGAGGAGGTTCATTAGGAATACGTCTTGAGTAGTTTTGCATTGTGGGTTTTTTTCTAGACTGTGCTACACATTCACTAGCCCTTGTCATTGTGAAATATTTGCTGTGATTGATCCTCTATGCTTCCACAAGAAACAAGTTAAGGTGGCTCCTGACACAATGTAGCTTAGAGTAAAGCTATGCATCTTGTTTCCCTTTATAAGCTTGGGTATCTTCATGATGCAGTTTTGTGCTATTATTTTTTTGGTTTGTTGTTTAGATCATCAGCTGCACCACCCCCCCCCCCCCCCCCAAGGCTACTGGGGATTAAAGCATGGAGGGGACAGACAATGCACTGGATTCCCCAGCTTCTTTGGACAGCAGTGGGCTTCACAGAAAAGCATGGAGCAGACACACAGCACACTTTAGTTTGAAGTGGTAGGAGATTGGGGGTTTCCTGGCTGCATATGAGAGGCCTCAGCTCATTCCCACAATTCACAGCAAATGGAGCAGATTAATGGAAGCAGTGGGTGTCAACTTGCCACTCCCTAATGGCCCACTGGCACAGCAAAGAACAATCTGCTGAAAACCATTAAAAAACAACAATTTACATCCCATAATGATGTTGGATGAAAAATTAAACTGCTTAACACAGCAACTGTGGAGGCCTGCATCTATGGCATCTTTTTCTTCAGCCTTAAAGAGGCTCCTGAACTAGAAAATCTTAAAAAACATAAAACATTATGCATTATGCATTATCCAGTGGCATGAATAAAACAATGCAGTATCACTGTGAATGTTAGAAGTTTATTATTATTCACTGGCAGGATAAGCCCCTTGAGATGTCACATCTAGTTTTCGAGGGGACATTTGGACTATGCCATTGTGTGTTTGACAAGAAGGATACTGGGAGATTGATGAGCTCTCTTTTAGGTACAGACCACACTGGTCCCACACATGTGTTCCCAGGAGCTACCACCAGCCACTTATTCAAACATACATGCTGAGTGTGCTGCCACACTGACTGAAGAACAATGGACGGGCCTCTCTATGGTTAACATTCATGTAAGATGACAGTGGAACTATAGGGCAGAGGGATCTTGCAGGAATTTTTTGAAAACTTAGCAAGCACCAACAGCAATGTCTTTCCCATGAAAAACAGCCACTGTAATCACATAATCTGAATTAAACCCAAATCAGAAATACTTTGATCAAGCAGAGCAAGATGAGGTGGATTTCAGGAGTGAACCACTGTGCGACCACAACTGACACAAACAACTATAAATGAAAAAACTGCACCAAATACATGCCTTTTATTATCTGCAGGAAATACTGGACTATTGGTTTAAGTGGAGGCATATTCTTTATAGACATTCAGGTCTCATTAATTAATATTACTACAAACTCAATGCTGTGACCAGCATCCTAGTCAATATTAATCTCACTCTGTCATTAATCTACTATGGATTAATTAAAGGTCCCGGGTTGTTCCCCTGCATGTTTTCATGTTTGTGCACTGAGGATTACTGAGCCAGAACTGAAAATACGAAATGGATGCCTTTAGTCATTTTTATGAACCAGTAATGACAAATACCCCTTCCTCTTTTACAAGCCATTTAGAAATGAAGGGGGGTTCATTTTAATATATCAATCAATTTGCATAACCTATTTACATATCCCCGCCTGCCCTGGCATCTTGCAACTGCCCTGGTTGGCATTCAGAGCGAGTGCGCGTGTTAATATCACTGCATTAGAAAATTGAACATTAAGTTAAGGCGGTTAAATTCACAAGTTTAACAAACATAGCTAGCAATGGCCCATAAAACATGTTCTATTCCCGGCTGTCGGGTTATTACATCACTGCACGCCCTTCCAAAAGATCCAATTCTGTGCCATTTAATTAATTTTGGCTCCGTGGATGGTTAGCTCTCACGCTCGAGTATATAGTTAGCTCTCACGCTCAAGTATATAGAGGACATTTCCCTCCAACAAAGCTCTATACAATGCTGGAAAATTGATGTTGAAAAAGGGAGCGGTTCCGTCTATCAGACCCTGCTGGAATCACAGAATATGTAAGTAATCATAATTTACTAGTATCTAACCTTCTGACATTGGCATTTAACTTTAGCGCTGATGATAATCTGATAATTATAATCTGAGTGTTAACATTAAACATCTCAATGCATTGCAGCATTTACAGACTTGTAGCAATCTTGCGAGGAATTTATTTACTTTTTCAAGGCATGCAGGAAGCAGGCCGCTTAGCTAACCAGGGCAAGGGTTTATAAATATTAATTACCCATGCCAAAACGGCTTGTTCAGTTAGAAGGACACAGAGAGGTGCACTGCAGTACTTGATTAAAAATACAGAATTAATTTTATTGAAAAACAACTTACAGATGTGTTCTATAGACTCACGTGAATGATGTAAAAAAAGTGAAACTATCTGGGACTTTAATGGGGGATACAGAGAAACTGCAATCTGTACATGGTCTGTAAACTCTGACACCTCATTACTGATGGATGAATCTAATTTTGCTTATTGCCATACAAGTGCACATTTTTAAAACCTCTCTTTCATGTCATACACTGCCCTCTGGAGATCTACAGTTGACAGATCCTGAAAGGGAAATATTACACAGGATTTAATGTGTATGTCTGCAATATTCCTGTAAATACAGACACACCATAATACTGAAAAAAACTGTCTAAGGCCAGGAGCTTTACAGTATGGGGAGTACTATCGTGGTTGCATTATGCAGTAGGAATGTATGTACAATACATTACAGGCATTTAGCAGACGCTCTTATCCAGAGCGACTTACACAAAGTTTTTTAATTTTTTTTTTAACATATTATCCATTTATACAGCTGGATATATACTGAAGCAATTCAGGTTAAGTACCTTGCTCAAGGGTACAATGGCAGTGTCCTACCTGGGAATCGAACCTGCAACCTTTCGGTTACAAGGCCAGTTCCCTAACCATTATTTGGGGTGATTTGATAGAGGCTTTTAAATTCATTTTAAATTCATAAAACGGATTAATAAAGTGAACTACAGGAGATTATTCAGGTTGAGTTCTGTTAGTAGAACGGGGGCATAGATGGAAATTAGCAAAAGGTAAATTCCGCACATACAGTTGAAGTCGAAGGTTTACATACACCTTAGCCAAATCCATTTAAACTCAGTTTTTCACAATCCCTGACATTTAATCCTAGTAAACATTCCCTGTCTTAAAGGGATAGTTCGGAATTTTGGACATAATGTCTCAATTACGACTTACCCATGATGTAGTTGATTGATGGAAACCATTTTCAGATAATTCCATGCTGTCCCTTCTTTTGGACATACACACATTGCTAATGCTAGCGCAACTCTGAGGTATCGAGTAGCATCCACTACCAAACGCACTTAAACACTCCACAGTGCACCCAAAGCAAATAAAATACGACGACAGTCTATCAGGGTTATTTTCAGTGATTATACCATAATTTTTCAAGTCAAACTATCGTTGAATCCTTTACTTTGTGCTCACCTAAATTCTCTGTGGAATTAGTGGTAGGAAGATCTCAAGCATTCTTGGGCTGAATGGCCTGTTCTCGTCATTAAGTTATGTTATGTTATATTAGAGTGAATTTCTGTCGTCATCATATAATTTCCTTCCGCTATGAAAGTATGGAATAAATTCATAGCATTACATACATTATTAAAGCGAGATAAGATTCTGTAGTTATTTTCTGCCTTTTCTGTCTGTATGTGGTGTATGGTGTTAAACAGAGGCAAAATATCAACAAAAAAAAAACCGTCTGCACAACATTATGCAATTCAAATTGTCAGTTGTAATATCATGAAACTAATTGTAATGGATTGACAGCCTCATTATCCAAAAAGAATGCATTCTAAGCTGTCCAAAGAGGTACATTAAGTCATTGGACAGTTGTGAGCGATTGTCACGAGCGTATTATCATAACAGCATTATCAATAAGCATCTGCGTCTCCATTATTAATGCATGAAAGCGCATTATACACATCGCGTAATGACCCCCGCTGAGAACTTGGATTTTTATCCAAAAAAAAAAACTTGGATTTTGATACCATAAGTAATGACAATGGTGGTGAACTTTCAATCTATTACAGCTGAACTGTAACGTTACTAGGAATTTATACTACACTATAGTAGAAGCTTCCATGTGTGGCTTAGACATTCATTATGTTGGGTACACCAGCATAGCTAATGTGAAATAAAGGAATTTCATGGCAGCTAGTTGTCCCTTATAGCAATCTGGCGTATGCTTATATAGAAGATAGTTGTGGTAATTGATTTGACCCTGTAAATTGTGTACATGTTCTCATACATTGTTTGTCTGACTGATTGGTAATAAATTACCTTTCATGCTAACAGTCAATTGCGCCACAGTGAGCGAATTTACATTCTAAGTTCTGCGTAAAACTAAACTAATAACATTAGAAATTCTGTTACGCCCGGCTGTAATTGTTCAAAGCAATAAGAGATTGCAAACACTGTTGCTAAGGTTATAATGTTGTATACTGGATAAAAGAGTCAATGAAACCAGAAAGAACTGGAACGCATGAGTCATCTCTATGCATGAAACCAATGCTAGGATTTTATATTAATTTCATATTTAGTAGTATATATTGACAGTAGAAGGACGTGGTACAATTACACAAGAATTTGACTTGTTTATTTAGCATTTGAGTGAGCAGGGCTTTTCACGGCTGTTTTGGCTGTTGTTGGGTTTATCTTGTTGCTATGATGGAATACATACAATTTTTGGCGGTGAAAAAATATTTTTATGAACTCACATATAGACGCTATTATCCACTGTGTCATGCACAGGTAGGTATAGTTGCAGGAGAGACTGGGGGGTTGCGTGTTAAATGGACTAGCTACGCGACTAGTGCCACTTAGAAACTACATATTTGACAGAACTGTCCCAAATTATGTACTAAAATGGGTTTTGTTGTTTCCACTTATAGTTTGGTTGCAGGAGCAATGAATGTCTGAGTCGAGCAAAATCTTGGCACTGGCGCCATGGCCACGAGGGGGTCTGCAGGAAGGGGTTAAGCATTAATTTTGCCTATAATATACGTACATGACAATGACATTCATCAAGAGTGGTATTTTTAATTTAGTCATTGCTGATGATAACACAATGAAAATGTTCCACAAGAACAATGTTAATAACTAATTTCTTATAGTAATTTTCTTGACTGAAAATATGATTTACATTGTAAGCTCACATCTTGATACAACAGAAAAAAAAAAAATAGCTTGCCATCTTGCTACACAAATCTTCTTAAAATGGAAAATCCCATCAAGTAAATAGATTGTGATACGAGATATGTTTCTGCCAGACCCAGCCCCCCCTCTCTCCTCAAGGAGACCAGCATCAAATGTTGTACTACCTTAATTAAGGTGATTGATTGCTCATTCAGGGGAGAGCAGAGACATGGAGGAAACCTATGAAAATAGCTTCAAATAGATTATTTTTGGCTCAATAATATATATTGAAAAAGTTAAAAAGATACCTGGCAATGCTGGCCGTAACCTGAGAATTTAGTTTCTAGTCAGAGCACTGGAAAGAAAATAAGTTTCAAGGGGCATAATGTCAATTTTGTAACCCTTCTCCTCTTATACCCCTTTCACACGAGGCAACGATCCAGGTAAAACCCTTGGTTTGACACGGCTCGGCTATAGTATGAAAGGGGGGACATGGGTTACTCTACCGAGGTTTCGGAACCTCATTGGTTACGATCGGCCCACATTCCAACCCGGAAGAATGAGTCGGAAAGGAGGAGAGGAGATGAGAAATAGTCCCATAGCCAATCACACATCTTACACATGGTTAGCCCATGTAAACCTGCAAAATATATTGTAAGCTTCAAGTACAAATACACTGCCTGGCCAAAAAAAAAGTCGCACACTCTAATATTTCATTGGACCGCCTTTAGCTTTGATTACGGAGCGCATTCATCGTGGCATTGTTTCGACAACCTTATGCAACGTAATAACATTTATTTCCGTCCAGAGTTGCATTCATTTTTGGCCGAGATCTTGTATTGACGACGGGAGAGTCGAACCACTCCGTAAAGTCTTCTCTAGCACATCCCAAAGACTTTCAATGGGGTTAAGGTCAGGACTCTGGTGGCCAATTCATGTGTGAAAATGATTCCTCATGCTCCCTGAACCACTCTTTCACAATTTGAGCCCAAGGAATCTTGGCATTGGCATCCTGGAATATGCCCATTGATGGGATAACCTGGTCATTCAGTACATTCAGGTACTCAGCTGACTTCATTTTATTGCTGCATAGCATTGCTGAGACTAGACCTGACCAATTGAAGCAACCCCAAATCATAACACTGCCTCCAGAGGCTTGTGCAGTGGGCACTATGCGTGATGGGTGCAACGGCAACTTTTTTTTTGGCCAGGCAGTGTAGTTGCATGTACAATATAAATATGCACCTGACATTGTGGTTTGCATCAGGACACTAATATTTAATCAGTGACATTAGATCAAAGTAAACATCTCATCGTATACGTAAATATAACAATTTACTATAGGCTAATTCCAGAATTCCAACGTGCCCAATTTCTGAACATACAGAGCACTCATTCACCTCATATACTGCTATACTGTGACAGCCTACATTTTATTGCCAGTTTATTGCATCCCACAATTCAGAAACATTTCCTTAGATTTGTCGCCTCATATTATCTGAGTTATTGTTTCCCAATGTTAATATTATGGCAGTGTGAATAATTATTTCCCACTGTAACATCTGAAATCAAATTTCAATACATCCTTTGGAGACGATTTGTTGAATAAATTAATGAATGCATATTCGCATACTGAAATAATGGTAGCTGTCATGCTTTTTTATTTATCAATTTTACTTCACATTATTTCAATGTGCTATCAGGGGATGAATGCACACACCGCCATCGATAATTGTATCAAGACGTATAATTTGATAATTGAATCATCTGACAACGCGAGCGCAACGCCTACATTTTTCAAAGTGACATACATACTCAGAAAAAAGTCTATTAAAACTTAATACATGTTGCTGACCCTGTGATAACATAAGGTATATTTATAATGGGTATACTTAATTATAAGGACAGCTTAAAGGCCATGATACGTAGGCAATATTTTTAGGCAATGTAGATTATGCATTGCAAAAAAGGATACTGCCTGCAAAAAAGACAGAGATAAGCAAACAGGACAACAAACAGTGTGGAAATCATGGTGGAAGAAAATAAAGTATGGTGAAAAAATACTATTGGTCACATTTGTGGGCAAAATTGCCCATTTGCATTGCCTCAAAGAGTTGCCTGTGTATCATGACCTTCATGATTGTGAAGCCAATGGCAATAGTGTGGTGGGAATGGGTCAAAGCGGGTTGAACCCGTGGTCAATATCCAGTGTCAACCCCAGGTTTTGTGTGTGAAAGGGGTATATTATTCTTACTGGTACATCAGACATAATGCCACTGCACTGATTCTGTGCATTTTACTTTCAGGTTACTCTCCCTCCCTGAGATGTACTCTCATGTTACTCTCACTGAGTGATTATTCTCATTTTACTCTCACACTGTGTGGCTTACTCTCAGGTTACTCTCTGTAATTTAGTCTCATATTACTCTCACACTGTGTGGCTTACTCTCAGGTTACTCTCTGTAATTTAGTCTCATATTACTCTCACACTGTGTGGCTTACTCTCAGGTTACTCTCACTGAGTTACTCTCCGGTTACTCTCTGTAATTTAGTCTCATATTACTCTCACACTGTGTGGCTTACTCTCAGGTTACTATCACTGAGTTACTCTCCGGTTACTCTCTGTAATTTAGTCTCATATTACTCTCACACTGTGTGGCTTACTCTCAGGTTACTCTCACTGAGTTACTCTCTGGTTACTCTCTGTAATTTAGTCTCATATTACTCTCACACTGTGTGGCTTACTCTCTGGTGACTCTCACTGAGTTACTCTCCGGTTAGTCTCATATTACTCTCACACTGTGCTGCTTACTCTCTGGTTACTCTCTGTAATTTAGTCTCATATTACTCTCACACTGTGTGGCTTACTCTCAGGTTACTCTCACTGAGTTACTCTCCGGTTACTCTCTGTAATTTAGTCTCATATTACTCTCACACTGTGTGGCTTACTCTCTGGTGACTCTCACTGAGTTACTCTCCGGTTAGTCTCATATTACTCTCACACTGTGCTGCTTACTCTCTGGTTACTCTCTGTAATTTAGTCTCATATTACTCTCACACTGTGTGGCTTACTCTCAGGTTACTCTCACTGAGTTACTCTCCGGTTACTCTCTGTAATTTAGTCTCATATTACTCTCACACTGTGTGGCTTACTCTCTGGTGACTCTCACTGAGTTACTCTCCGGTTAGTCTCATATTACTCTCACACTGTGCTGCTTACTCTCTGGTTACTCTCACTGAGTTACACTCAGGTTACTCTCTGTAATTTAGTCTAATTTTACTCTTTGTAATTTACTTTCACTGTGTGATTATTATCTAATTACTCTCTCACTCTGTAATTTATTCTCATGTTGCTCTCTTATCTGTGATTTGCACTAAGGTTACACTCTTGTCCATACCTTTTGGTTGCTGGTGTTGTGTTGTCCTTCCTGGCACTGGAGGGGGAGGGCAGTGTCCCGCTTTTCTTTGGTAAGACTGTGCCATTGTTGACAGCGGGCCTCAGGGGCAAGGCTGGCATCATGGGTCTGGCTGTAGGACAAAGACCAAGGAAGCATGAGGCTGTAGCCACTCAAATGGATCTCTTTACAGAGGACTGTGGCAGCCTGATTGGATAACACTGTATGGAGGGTGCACCATCAGGCCACCATCTGGGGGGTATGAGGTTTTAATTCAATGTCAAAGGAAAGACAACTATAATTTTAAAATAGTATTGTTTTGGAAGCTGGGACATGATTGAAAATAGCATGTATTTTTTAATAGTAAATTTTTCAGAGATGCTATGCTCTTTTGCACACTCCTACACTCCTACTGTACCATGCAGTCAAGAATAAGGTGAGCATAATATGAACATAGCTTCAGGCAGCATGATCTGTATTTACATCTGCTCATATAATACCCGGGCTGGTTTCATGCAAATCAAACGGATTTTAATCAACTTCATATTCTATGTTCCTACAGTACAAGCCCCAGCAGTGATCTCCAATTTTACAAGGAGGTAATCACATCTCAATGTAATTCTTCAAGAATATGTGCACCACCCCTAAATGATTGAAAAATAAGCTGGAACCTGATTAATGAAAAAGCATGCAGACTACTTGGCTCAAAGTGACCTGAATGTCGTCACTAATGCACAAATAAATCTTGTTGTGAAACTGCCTGAGTGCCAGGGATAGTGCACCAATCATAGTGTTTCAGGGACTAAACATTGAATTTCCATAGGGAATTGTAGTGAATTAAATCAGCGCGATCGTGGACTGTGGGGATGGGAGGGCAGGTTTGGGGGATAACGCCGGTGTATGTCTGTATGCATTTATGCATTTTAATTTATTTTATTCCTTCGGTTTGACACCGGAAAATAATGAAAAAAAACGCAAGGAGAATAAAATATTAAATTTACCGTTATAAAACGTGATATTACAAAATCAGTTTCATATTTAACATTATGTTTAAAAAAGTTGGCTAAAATAGCGTTGTTAAAACGCTGCTCTGTGATTGGGATATTTTGGAGTTTCATTACCTAAGGAAGATCGCAAACTTTAGTTATGCGTTATTACTCTCCTAAGATGAGATCTTTTTCGGTGATAAGCTCTTATTAGCTGAAGATGACATCACCATTTAGCTAGGTTAGTTATTCACTTTCCCAGGGGTGTAAAGTAGGCTACTTCAGTAATTGTACTTCGTTACAATAGGCTACTTAAGTACTGTTTTTGGGGATTTGTACTTTACTCGAGCATTATTAAGTTTGTATACTTGTACTTTTACTCAATTACATTTCAGAGTAAAAAAACATACTTTTTACTCCTTACATTTAAAATGCAGACCTTCAAAGTACAAATCTCGCAGGTCCAACGATTTTAATTAGTATATTTGTTTCTCTGGCCGAACTAACGTTAACGTTATTAATCCTGTGGCCGCACTTTATTTAAAACAGCCAATCAAATCCCCATCAATGGAGAATTAACCCGCCCATACCCATGCTAATTGGTCCTTGTGCAAGTCTAGAAAGCAGGGATCTTTGATTATATTTTCATATTTATATATTTTCATTAACCACTAACCAGTGCCGATTTTAAAATAATTTCCAACTATTTGACAAGAACCTTAGGATGTGCAATGTCGAACCCACGTATAAAAAAAAACTGAACTAAACTCTTAATTTTTTCCAAGGCTGTAGTTTGGCCAACTTTACAACTGGATGCTGTGATGTGAATGCCGATTTCAAATTCGATGGAGAAGTGCATTAAATCATTTTAATGCAAAAAAGTGTCCTCTGTTCTTTAACTTCAGCATTGTCTATCGCAGAACTCATTCCATTGTGGGCCGAGTGTATGCTGGGTTTCATTCCAACCTTGCCTAAACACCAGCTGATGATTTCACTAATTAGCTCACCTCTTGCTAACTCACCTGGTGCAATGTGTAGTTAAAACTTGTATACACTCGGCCCACGATGCAATGAGTTTGAGACCCCTGGTCTATCTCTTGCAATAAAAAAAATTTTACTTTTACTTTTTTGTAAAAGTACATTTAAAAGTAGGAACTTTTTTACTTTTACTCAAGTGTATTTTTAGCCAGATACTCTGACTTTTACTTGAGTAAGATTTTGAGACAGTACCATACAGTCTATGGACAGTACCTATACTTTCACTTAAGTATAATTTCTGGGTACTTTTTACACCCCTGCGCTTTCCTGAGGTAACGCACGCAACCTAAAGAAATCTACTCTTCTGCGTGTGGCTACACAATCGTAGTGAGATTACCGCAAATCAAAACACTGTCATTTCATACTTGGAGTTTGTCACTAACCGAGGAGAGTTTACAAACTCCGCAAATCTATTGAAATGTTGATCATTTCTGAATACTGGTCACAAAATGGTGCATTTACACGAACAAATTTTCTATTGATTTTTGAATGATAGTAAATTTGTTTTCAAACAATGACATTGCCATGATATATTTTTAGGTGTGGCAGGCCTAATATTTTGAAGGGGAAACATTGCAAATGGAATTTTCAAATTTTCACTTTTCAATGCATAATTATTAAATGAATAATATTTGCCTACAACATTGGCAGTAGAGCCTGTTTCTAGTGTCCTCCTGGGCTTCACGGCCTCAGCTCTTTCACCCTCTCCAGTTCTTATACACACTTCATGCTGAAACTCCATCATAATAATGCATAATAATGCAATAATCCATTGCATGAAAAATGAACACACACAAAAAATTTGCCTCATACGACATGTCGTTTCCGAGATATGGACTCCTGAAATTTGCTCAAAACCTCCGTCTTTTGCGCTCGCGAGTTGTGAAAACAACTGACTTTGGAAGCTTATAACTTGGGATTGGTAACAGCTATAGAGCTGAAACTTGGTATCCTAACTTACTTTCTTCCATATTGCAGGAATCTGGCCAGATTACTTGTACCCCCTTCCCTTTTCAAGTTATATGCACCCAAAGTAGCCACTTTGTTCAGTCGCACATGTTTTTGCTGATTTTCGAGGTCACCCTGTGCCCATACGAGTGGACATATACATCCCATATCACAGATGTATTATCTATAGGTGTATGTCTATGGTCACAAGCAAGTACAGGCTAATCAATTCATTTGTAAAGGAATGACATCCATCCAAAGTTGGGTCCGAGTGAAAAAAAGTCAAAAATACAACCGTCCGTCTTGTCAATGGATCACCATGTGGACAGTTAAAACTTTTTCTGAAATTTACACCAGTTAAACAGATATATTAGATCTACTCATCAACCAAATTTCAGCTTTGGTACTCAACTAGTTCATGGTTAGACCACATTTTTAATAATACAAAGTTTGCACAATTCCGGGGATACAAAACTTGAAATCGGCCGATCTACGTGCGTAAGGTCTGATCACAACATGCATATTTATCACAGGAGATAGGTAAAATAAAGTTAAGATGCCCCCCTAGGGCCTAGAGCTAAGGTTAGATGTGGGATTTTCCCATGTTAGGTAAATACAGGGATAACCCATTACGCAATGATGGGATTTCCCATTACCAGGCAACAATATTTGGTCAATTTCATTCTAGCTCTATCATTCAAGAATTGAGATCCCATCAGTGAACATTGGCACTATCGTGGAGCGATCAGAGGAGCAACATGATGTCTTTGTAAAGTTCATGAGAAGCGCAAAGAACTCAAATGCACTCTCCTGGTCCCAAGATGTCCATAATGAGTGTTGGGTACCATTCCAGGACGTAGTTTGTGTCATCAATGCTCCAGAGCTGCAGGGACGTGGAGGCCGTCACTACAGACAAACTCTTACCGACTTCAATAACATTCAAGGCAAACTGCCAGCATTTATCAAGTAAACGACAAACTGTACACATCTATATGGCAGAATATGTGGTAATTTAACATTTATAGTGTATGGTTTAAAGTACATGTACTATTCTGTTTGATGTCTGATACATAATTTGACACTTTTAAGTAGTAACGTAACTCTTAAGACTTATGTGAATTCCCGATGTTAAAATATGTGTACTTTTCAAAATGCTATCTAACCATGAAGCAATTGAGTACCAAAGCTGAAATTTGGTTGATGAGTAGATCTAATATATCTGTTTAACTGGTGTAAATTTCTGAAAATTTTTTAACTGTCCACATGGTGATCCATTGATAAGACGGATGGTTGTGTTTTTGACTTTTTTTCACCCGGACCCAACTTTGGATGGATGTCATTCCTTTACAAATTAATTGATTATCCTGTACTTGCTTATGACCATAGACATACACCTATAGATAATAAATCTGTGATACGGGATGTATATGTCCACTCATATGGGAACAGGGTGACCTCGAAAATCACCAAAAACATGTGCGACTGAACAAAGTAGCTACTTTGGGTGCATATAACTTGAAAACGGAAGGGGGTACAAGTAATCTGATGTCATATTCTTTGGAAGAAAGTAAGTTAAGATACCAGGTTTCAGCTCTATAGCTGTTACCAATCCCAAAGTATAAGCTTCCAAAGTCTGAAAAAATCACATTTGCGCGTTTTCACAACAGCGCGAAAGACGGACGTTTTGAGCAAATTTCAGGAGGCCATATCTCGGAAATGACATGTCGTGTGAGGCTAATTTTTTGTGTGTGTTCATTTGTCACACAATGGATTATTATGATGGAGTTTCATCTAAATCTGAGAGGGTCATACAGGAATTTTTCAGAAAACTGTTTGATTTGACACATGAGCTAATGTACCCAAAAGCCTCAATCAATGGAGTTACTGGATGCAGTGCTATATGCGCCCACATACACAGAAAAAAACATCCCTGGTAATTAGGCCCTCTGTGTTTTAAAATGTAATACATGCAGCCCCTGTGCAACTGCAGCCTGCTTATTGGCTCACCTGCGAGAAGAAAAACATCTTCATTTCCCCTGCCCAGGGAACATGGGTATTAAATATTTATCACTGTGGAACTTGATTTGATTTTTACTGTTTGTTTTGCTAGGTTTCAATCTGAAATGTGTGCACAGCTGTACTGGCAGAACGAGAGGTGCAGCTGTGTGGAGCGCATGTATACCCAAGGTGTCTGATTGCTAGGGTGCTGCTTGGGCCCTGAATGTAATGATGGCCTGGTCCCTGCACAAATTACACACGTGTGTCACATTAGCCTGGGGATTCACAGCAGTAGCTAACCTGACAAAAAGGATGAACAGAATGAGCAGGAACCATGGCCAGCCTTCAGCATCTATGTGAGGTGTGAGGCATCCTTACAGCAGTGTAAATACATCATTTGTGTAAGAAAGACCCATTATCACTGTGGCAATAGGTAATTGAGAGGCAGTTTTATTTAATCAAATTACAGACTTTCATTAGGCTATGGTACATTCATGCAGTCTCATTTAAACCATTTTGCTAATGACAACTGCTAGGCTCCCGTATAGGCTAGTGTTGAGCTTATAAATTGGTCATAAATCTAACCAAATACAGTAGTCACCAAGCTGCAATAATATTTTAAGTGGTAAACATAAACATGTGTTATAGTACAGCAATAATAATATTAATGAATAATATTGATAATGTCATCAGAGAAGACTATTCTTCATCCCGTGCTATGCTTGATTGTAGACATACATTTTCAGTCTTTATCATTTGCAGCAAAAACCAATTAAATCCAATGCATTGTTATAGGCCAATGAAATTTTAGACATCAAGCCCTGCTCGCTTCATGATTGCTGCCTAACAGTAGCAGTAGCGTTTTGTGACACCTCCACATGTAGCTTTATGTTTAAATGAGACAATACTTTGAAATCTCTAATGGCATTTATTATTTCATTAAATATTTACAGATAGGAAAGTTTATTGTGGGAAGTGCAGGCATTCCGAGGGTCCAATGATCTTTTGAAGTTATAAAGGTCGGTCCCCTTAGCTGAAACATAGGCTAGCACTAAGCTTTTGAATTTGATGCAAGCCAATATCGGTAGCTGTTGCAGGGAAATGAGAATGGTAGTGACCAGTGGCGGCTCCTGAGCTGAAAATTGGGGAGGCAGAAAACTTCCCTTTAAACTGATTATTGGTCTTAATCATTTTTCAATCAGTTTCCTTGATTAACAATAGGCTACATCAGCGTTTAATTCACCAATTACTCAATGCCATCAAATGTAGCCAGTTCTCCTCAATTAGGCTATTAGGCAAGTAATAAAATTATTTTAACTTGCATCGCAAAATTGTGCACATTTTAATCAACATTATAATTGTGGATACATGTGCTCTTCGTTCTCCGCACTCTTAATTCCGAAAATATCCATGGAAATTAAACGATCTTAAAGCTCAGCTTTTGTTAGATAATTTTTTTAATTATTTTTTTAAAAATAATCTAACAAAAGATGAGGTTGTGCTAAACCTGCAATAAAAAAGAATCTAACAAAAGCTGAGCTTTCAGATCGTTTAATTTCCATGAATATTTTCGTAATTAAGAGTGCGGAGAACGAAGAGCACATGTATCCACAATTATAATGTTGATTAAAATGTGCACAATTATGCGATGCAAGTGAAAATAATTTTATTACTTGCCTAATAGCCTCATTGAGAAGAACTGGCTACATTTGATGGCATTGAGTAATTGGTGAATTAAACGCTGATGTAGCCTATTGTTAATCAAGGAAACTGATTGAAAAATGATTAAGACCAATAATCAGTTTAAAGGGAAGTTTTCTGCCTCCCCAATTTTCAGCTCAGGAGCCGCCACTGGTAGTGACACAGCTGGACCTGGGGAGATTGTAGATCAGGCAACAAGCAGCATTCTGGATGAGCTACAGAGGTCTGATGGCGAAGATGCGGTTCATTCCAATCACTTATTTTATCTGTCCTGGTCTTCTCGGTCCTCGTCTGACCTGAAAATCGATCAAGGTCCACCATCTTTAAGGACATTCCAAACCGTTAAGGAGCGAGGAGGCTCCTGGAGGATGCTTCAGTGAGGAGACACAAGTGTAGCCTTCGCTGAAGTTTTTTCGCATGTCACCCCCCTGCTGAGGTCACTCCACTGGCTGCCAGTTGCAGCCAGGATCAGGTTCAAAGTTCTGACCCTGGCCTACACTGCAGCCAATAGGACAGGCCCCGCCTACCTGCAGGACTTAATCCAGAACTATGTTCCTGCTCAACCACTTCGCTCTTCTACAGCAGGGCGACTCGTACTTCCCCCCCTCCGTGTCAAAGGCTCTCGCTCGTCCCGCCTGCGGAGCTTTTCCACCCTAGCTCCTCAGTGGTGGAACGAACTCCCCATTCCCCAACGTTCTACTCCAACTCTGCCTGCGTTCCGTCGTGGCCTGAAGACACACCTCTTTAGACTCCACCTTGACTGATATACCTGTACTAATCTAGGACCTCTCATGTTACTTGTTCCCTGTGTTTTCTTGTCTGTTTGTTATAGTTTTTAGAATAGAATTGTAGCATAGCTGATTTACCCACAGCTTACTGTGAACTACATTCAAATGTTCATTACTAGGGATAGATGCTACATTAGGGGAAGGATGTGCTTTGTCTTATCTGTTCTGTAGTTATTTCGATGACGTTTCTGTATGCAATTATTGTATGTCGCTTTGGATAAACGCGTCTGCTAAATAACTGTAATGTAATGTAATGTTTTTTCTCGGAATAGGTGTATAAATAATCAACCTCTCCACATCTGCTACATGGCGGGTACACCCCTACGCAAATCCAATCTTACCGTTCCTTTCCATTTATTATACCTCTGTCCTTAATTTTATACTTAATTTTGCCATACACGTGCACACGTTTAGCCCACGTTCATACAATTGAATGCATCCAGTAAATAACACAAAAATAGTTGGCGCTGCAATGTTTTCAACTGCAACAGCTTAAACAAACACACAAGCTTTCAAAACCTTTTTTCTCATCACTCTTGTATGACTGGGAAATAATAATGTAATTTCAATCTATTTATGTGCTTTTGCTGTCTTTTACAGAAGGGAGTTGCAGTAGACCAAATTGTAAATGGCCAGCACCAGGGCTAAGAGCTGGGTTGTGTAGGTGGTGAGGAATTCTCTGGATATTGTACAGGAAGAATCTGCATGCAAGACCATACCATTGTGCTGTTCTCAGAGTAGAATAATTTGTGCAGTACCATTCTGAGATTCCTAGCAGATGAAGAGGTTGACACTGCAGTACTGTGCAGCATGAGTGAAAGGTCAAGTGGGGGAAGGACTTAGTTGGGAACTACAGCATATTAGTTTTAGCGAAGTTGAGCTTCGGGTGATGGTCTGATAAGTTGTTGGCAAGCTCACACGCTCACATACCGGAATCCTCACCCACAATAATATCACTCAGCATGTCTCTGTTGTGATCCCACAGTCTTATGGCCATACCTGGGTGAACACATGCACATAACCGAACTGGCCTTTTTAAAAAGCATGCCTTGTGGTGCTCCAGAAGAGTCACAAATGCAGTTGCTGCCCTGAGCATGATCTGAGTGGTCACACACGCAGTCGTCGCTGTGCGCATGATCAGCAGAACAGTCATACAAGCATTCGCTGCTGTTAGCATGATTACCTGGTGCCCTCAGTGTTTGAATGAGGGTTGAGTGAGATCATGTTTGAGAGTAGCTTACCTGATCTCCCAGCACTGCTGTCTGATGGGGGGGGGGGGGGGGCTTTTTCCCTGCTGACTGGTCTATACAGGCCCAGAAAGATGGGAAGGGAGAGAAATAGCAGGAATGCAAGGGAACAGAAGAGAAGAGGAGGAGGTAAAAGAGAAGCGAGGAGACGGATGGAGGCACCCTGAGGGTAGCGCAGGCAGCAAGGAGAGTGGGTGGGGCCAGAGGGGAGGAGGGGACAGGTCATCTAATCTGCTTTAATGTGGAAGTTTCGTGTTGTTCGGCAAGAGGCTGTCTAATGGCCAATGTGCTGTCCACACCAGAGATCCCACACCAAATCAAATTGAATTTCCATTCAGGCATCAAGTGAGGAGGAGAGGAAATATGCTGGCATGCTTCTCTCTCTTATATGTGTGGAATCCGAATAACGTTCTGCAGCAATGCGTTCTACATTTGAAGCCAGAAGTAGTGACCATTCATCAATTCATAATTATATTGCTAAACTTTCCATACATAACCAAATGCAACTCAGATCCTCAGATAAAGCCCTTCTGGCTGATCATCAACCCAAGCTAAAGACAAAAGGAGATCATGCATTCTTTGTCAAGGTGCCTAGTCTTCAGTCTTGCTGAAGAGATCAGAGCAGGTAAGTCTGACTTTATTTTTAACCCTCATATTATGTTCACATTTTATGATGCCTTTTATGTTTGGGGTCAAATTGACCCCAAAAGTTTAAACTGTCATAAAACCATTGTAATAGACAAAAATTACACTTTCTGTGTCACCTTTTGTGTGTCTCCCAATTGACTAGCCTTTTATTTCTAAATATAGAAAATCTGTGATGAAACATCTAATTTTAGGACCTGAGGTAAGTGAAAGCTTGGGTTTAAAACCTGTATGGGAAAGTGCCACCAGAATTACCCAAAAACAATCAAAAAAAAGTTGTGTATTTTCTTACATTTCCAGTGGCGTAACGTCGGCTGCAAAATAGGCCTACTGTAACCTTACCTTTATACAGATATTAATCTCAACCTGTTTCCACTTATAGTTCTTAATTATCAATCAAGCAATTCATTAACTGAATAACAAACATCAATGAATATATCAAGTTTTTCTGTGCTAGTATTTTTCTTCGCGTCATAAAATGGGTAGCACTTAAATATATATATATGGCCGGTTCATTGGAAAAAGTGGGGTGTACAGGATTACTTGTTTATTTAGCTTGAGTAGCCTAACAATCAAACTATTAATTTGCGGAATAATCAAGACCAATTTGTAGCCTATAATGATTTAGAAATGATAACGACAAAACGACAACTTGAGATTTGAGGTTTAACAAGGATCAGGCAATAATCTAAATGCATTAAAGAATGTAATTCATTTTGAAGACGACACTCAAATTAGTTAAAGCGATTTAAACATTAGAAAGCATAAATTTAAAGAGGACAGCCTCTTAAGTGTCTCGAACCGTTGAAAGCAATAATTTACTTATTGTTCTTGGTTATTGAGTGAATCAATTATTTGATTGACAATCAGGCAAAGTAAATGGAAACAGATTGAGAGTGATCATCCGTTAAAGGTAAGTTTACAGAAGGCCTAGTTTTACTCCCACAGTACGCCACTGTACATTTCATACAGCTACCCCACATATGACCCTACCCAACACCTCTGTATACAAAGTTGGTACAAGACTTTTGAAAATATAGCATTATGTTTATTCTGTTTGCTATTTCATCCCAACAAATTAGGAAAAACAATATAGTGTCAAGATGAAAAAATAAGGTTAACTGGTTTTTAAAAGACGTCAAACATTGAATTGGGTCAAATTGACCCGGAACATAATATGAGGCTTAAATCCCTTTAAAAAAAAAAAATGTGTTATATGTTTATGGTTACCCTTATGGTTTATGATTTATTCAACTGATATTGTTTTAGTTTAACTAATTTATTTCTATTTACTATTTACTATTTTATATATATTTACTATTTTAATTCCGTTTTTAGCACCACCTTTTTTTAAGAAGGCATAATCCTATTTTTTGACTACAGGCATAATCCTAGTCTCTTCTGTAAAGTAACCTTTAGGAGATTATTTTCCAAGAGTCAGAATTACTGTATTACTGAAACAAAGTAACAGAAGCTCAAACACAGTGGATGTTTTTTTCTCACATAAAATATATATTTTTTTGCCGGGATAAGGATACCGACTTTACCGTGATTCGTGCCATCTGGGGATTTCCAGAACACACAGACCATATGGAATCGTCGTTTTGATAGAGCCTATTTTGTGTCATGTTACGATATAAGGAACCGTTGTTGCTTTAACATCTTAAAATAGTTTATAGAGATAGAATTGTGAGTGAATTGTGAGTTTTAACATGTTCGAACGGTATATTGTGTTACCAGATTGATTGAAAAGTTCACCGTAAAAAACGCAATGAATGCAAATAAAATAAACCGTGGTATTTAAGGGGTTAATCACCCCTTTCCTTCATCTCATGTATGGTGCATTTCCTGTCTGTTCTTTGTAAAACATTTTGAGCTGCAAATGTATGAAAATAAATTTGTTTTAATGATTCTAATTACAAACCTCAATTCCAAAAAAGTTGGGACAGTATGTAAAATGCACATAAAAGCAGAAAGCAGTGATTTGTAAATTCTCTTTTACATATATTTAATTGACAGTACAAAGAAAAGGATCACTTGAAGGGTTGTTTCTCCTGACTTATTTATTCCATAGAGTTCAATAGGAAAATGAGTCAGAAGAAACAACCCTTAAAGTGATCCATACATATCTACTGCATATCTGGCAGCAGAATGATGGTTTGAGGCTTGGTTGATACCTCAGGCCCTTGATGACGTACAGCCATTTAGCCAACCATGGGTTCCATACTATTCCTGTGTAATTTACAGCTTAATCTAGTCTTTAATCTAGTATCGCTTGAAAGAGTACCTCAAAATAAGATATCAAGAGTTATCCTTTTATACCCAGTCATGATAACATCACCTGCTTACCTGTGGAATTTTCCAAACAGGTGTTTTTTTTAACTTCCCAGTCTTTTTTTGCCCCTGTCCCAACTTACATTTACTTATATTTACAAAAATCAGTTGATAAGGTAAAACATTAAATATCTTTTATTTGTACGGTTTTCAATTAAATATATGTAAAAATCACTGCTTTCTGCTTTTATGTGCATTTTACATACATGTCCCAACTTTTTTGGAATTGGGGTTTGTATTACTTTTGTATTACTTTTGTTATTATTACTAATACTATTACTATAGTATTATTACTAATACTATTACTATACTATAATACTATAATAATACATAATAATAATACATAATAATAATAATATGTATTATTATTACTATTAGTAATAATAATACATATAATAATACATATTATTATTATTATTATTATTATTGTGTGAGGTGGGGGTGCGGATTACCTTTGGTTGGTCCCTTCCTGTTGCCCAGTGCCTGCTGCTCCTCAGAGAGATTCAGCCTCCGCACCACGTCAGCCAGTGCAGACTTCAGCAGCTGGATCTCATCCTCCTGCATCTGCACACGCTGCTCCAGAGACGCAATCCGGTCCGTCACCTCCATGCTGCTAGCCGCTGATGCACTGTCATCTACCCAGAGAGCAAGGGTAGAGAAATGGGATTATACACCAGCATACAGACATAGAAAGGTGGGGGGGGGGGGTGTTATACAACAGCTCACAGAGAGAGCGGGGGTGAGACACAGGGGTCGCAGCACCACCCACCACCATGCCACCTAGAAGCAAAGCATAGAACTGATACAAGCAGCATAGAACATCCAATCAGCGGGACGGACAATGAGTTGTGTGGGACAGCCAATCAGAGCGACACATGGGATGGACGATGGCTGTGTCCCAATCCAGTTTTTGCTCCACCCTCTTAAAACTTCACTTGCAAACTTCACTTGGGGGAATCCCTTTTGAGACCAGGATGTACCCTCGGTCTCCATTTTAAGTGTGAGTCCAATCCGTTAGAAAGCCAAGTGAAGTTTGTGACATAGCCCCTCCACCCTCAACTTTTCTCAAGGGAACGAGTCTGCAAAAGAGTAGACTCGGCAAGTTCATATTACCCACAATTCACATCAAACGTCCTGTTCAGTGATAATCACGTTAATGTTTATCGCGGTATTACACATTAAAAGCGCATACAGAATGGAAAAGACGGTGTATAGGCTAATAAATACAAGTTAATCAAGTAGTAGTGTGCTATTTTGTATCTCATAGTTTAGCCAATTGCTTGCAGCAACAGAGTAGCGTTCTGTGGAGGGATGTAGACTACTACCAGGTTCTCTGTAGCTTAATCTTGCTTTTAAACGGATTATTAAGCTGTACTGTCTCTCAATATTTTTCCGTAGTATAATTTGCCAGATAGCCTAACAATCAAACGATTTAATTTCTCAATAACCAAGACGAATAGGTAGGCCTAAATAAACTTGTGCAGCATTTTACTATATCTACGTTTGTGCTGACGCAAAATGCGTTAATAGCCTATGTCATGCGAAGTGATCAATGAACAGAACATATTTGTGTAAATTCGTTTTTCTAGCTTGAAAGCATGCATTGCTCAACGCTGGTTCCAGCAATTTAAGAGGTTTTCCTCTTTAAACGTATGATTTTTCAAATGAAAATTTCGTTTGCATTCGATGTGCGCAAAAACTAGTGATGGGCAAAACAGTTCACTTCAGTGACACGAATCACTAGAATCAGTTCATTAAAAAGATTCGTTCAAAAGATTCGTTCACCGAATCGTTCAGTGCTTGGGCGGAGCTCCGACTGCGTACTGCGTATTGATGTGAACTGAAACGGCCGAACAGTTCATGCGGAAGTGCTGTCGCTTTGACAAATGCGCCAAACTCCGTTTACAAATCTTGATATTTTAAAAGTTTCCTCGTTGAATATCAATATTGGAGGTGAACGCTGGTTTTCAATGACTTTTAAGTCTTAACTTGCTGGGCCTGATTCTGGCAGTTTGAGCCGCTGATTATCACTCAGGATCACGTCACGTTAACTCACTGTGTCTAGTAGCCTTCAGTGAACGGATCACTCAACTTGCACCGTTCCGTCACAGTTTAAGGATCTGAGATCTCAGCCACTAGTGTTGTGTCGTTCGCGAACGTCCCCCGGGGAATTCGCAGTGAACGAATCACTACACGTTCGCTCGCAGAAGTCCACTCTGCACGCTTGCTGCCTCGCTCGGCGCCCGCCCGCCCGTGAATTTTTTTTATAAAATTTTTTTTTTTTTTTAAACTTTATTTCGAACAATTTAGGAAACAAATTAGAGAAAAAAAAGAAAAAAAAACTTTCTAGTATACAACACGCAAACACGGTACTCATTTCGGCTATACAATACTTAGAACAATACGTCCGAAATGGAATAGGAAGAAGCAAATGCGAATGATTCGTTCAGCACAGCAGAACTAGTTCGCAAGGGACGAATCACGTTCGCTCGCGGCAGTCCCTCCCCCTCCCTGCACGGTGCACGCTCGCTGCTGATCAGATCCGTTCGAGAGCTCAACTGAACTGAGAAATGAACGGATCTTTTCAGTAAGTGATTCAGTTCAGTTCGTTCACCCAAAAGATTCGGTCTTTTGAACGAATTGTTCGCGAACGACACACTAGCAAAAACCATGACATAATTCAAATGAAAATGCAAAAGGTGCACTTTGCGTTTTCATTTGCAATTTAATGTACCACTTTAACACGGAAATGATAATGCAAACGGATGCAATGCCATTGCATTTGAATTATGTCACTCTTTTGCCGCAAAAGCATGAAAACGATATGTTAAATGGCGAATTGAATTATCATTTCCTTTTTGTCATGGATCATGCAATTGCAACAAGAAACTGCGAATGCAAATGTGGTTTTTCATTTTCATTAAAATTATGGCAGGTTTGTGTCGTAGAGGGTGAGAAAAATTTAATGTGAAATGGATTTGCATTAACATTTTCAAATTGTCAGATAAAGTGCGTACATTAACTTGCAAATGAAAATGGAAAGTGCACCTTTTGCATTTTCATTTGAATGATGTCATGTTTTTTGCGCACATCGAATGTAAACGAAATGCAATCTGCGATTTGCATTTTCATTTGAATTTTGGCGCGGATATGCTTCCATATAAACATAGCCTATGCTTTCTAATGTTTAAATTGTTTTGACTAAATCGAGTGCCGTCTTAGATTAATGACATTCTTTAACGCGATGAGGAGAAAACGCAATGCGTGCAATTCAGAGAAAACGTTGTGTTTTTTGCCAGTTAATTATTCAGAATTATTGCCACCCTTATTAAACAATCTCACGTTGGTTATCTCTTTGCCATTGTCATTTGTTAATCATTAGTCTATAGGCTACATAATTGTTCCTGATTAGGCTATTCAAGGAATTTGATTGTCATAAGCAAGCAAAATAAACAGAAACAGGTTGAAAATATGTTTGGTTTAAATGCTTTATTTAAATGCTCCGCAAATTTATGACACAAATAAATATGCTAGCCCACACAACTTGCTGTATTTATTGATATTTGTTATTCAGTAAATCAATTTCTGGACTGATAATTAGTGTAAACAGGTTGAGAGTTTCATCCGTTTAAAGGTAGCCTGCTACGGTGACAGACGTATTTTAAAAAATCAGCACATGCAGAGGCATTAGATGAAGGAAAGGCACCTATTGCAATAACATTTTTTTGTGGGAAAAATGTATTGACTGAGTCTTTTGACCACATTGCTGCCATTGACTTACATGGTGAAAGACCTGTACTACATGTAAGTCAATGGCAGCAATGTGGTCAAAATACTCAGTCAACGTTAGCTAGGCAATCACGGCAGCTAGCCAATTTATATAGCCAGCCAGCAAGGATGACTTTAAGGAAGTCGAATAAGCCAAAGTACATGGAGTTTACTATAAGCCGAGTGTAGCCTATTATAAGGCAAAGTACGCCTTCCTGAAGTGTGTCTTAGTGCGCAAACTGTAGAATAGCTAGGCTGACAGTCTGAAATGACCCCCCTATCGATCCCGACTGCGTTGTTTACGGTTGACGTAATAGTGAAATAGGGCTATTCTCCTGTCAGACCTGAGAGAAGGAACCCCACAGCTAGGCTGTGATACTCACTGGTCATTTCCACGTTGCTCTCAGAGGCTGCGTCCCAGTAAAGGAGCCAAGACTGGGCTTTCGTTTTGAAGCTCACTTCCTGGTGCCGTTGCTCAATAGCGCCACTGCGGTTGGCTCCAGTACAGGTCTTTCACCATGTAAGTGTATTACAGGTCTTTCACTATTACGTCAACCGTAAACAACGCAGTCGGGATCGATAGGGGGGTCATTTCAGACTGTCAGCCTAGCTACTCTACAGGTTGCGCACTAAGACACACTTCAGGAAGGCGTACTTTGCCTTATAATAGGCTACACTCGGCTTATAGTAAACTCCATGTACTTTGGCTTATTGCCTACTAAAATAGATAAATGTCAGACTGTCAACACTGCTCTGTCAAATTTGTTTGCACCGTAGCAGTGATGACTGCTGTCAGGCTCCATCCGTGCGACGTGAAGGGAGAGCTAGCTACCTAGCGGTACAGGAATTGTCGCGGACAACGATGCATCAGACCTGATCCTCTGTCTGAAATGTCGGTGTCGGGGCTTTTCAGCCTCAATATCTCAGCCTAAAAAACGTCTTGTGCCAAGGTTAGCTGCCTCACTGTCAGTCCACTAACATTATATAACTAGTCTAGCTAGCCAACATTACTGTTACAGCTAACATCATAAAATTTCTTCTTACCGTGAAAAATCCCCGACTTGTTTACATTCTCGGACAGAAATCTGTTACCACGGCGGCACTTTCACCACAAGTCAGCAATTATATCGGGAAATACTTACACTCTTTGAAAACAAAAAAAGAATCAAAAAGGCTATGCTGTTACTGCATAGCTACGAGCCATCATAGCACGGAGCTTTCAAAACCATAACAGCATGGAAACCCTTTAAAAAATCTAATAAGAAAACCGTAGGCTACACATAGCTAGCCTATGCCTATGATAACTTTGGGACTAAACAGGCCACTTTTTAGTGCATAAAACTCAAAAGTAGCTAACGTTAACTTAGATATCCACAGAGCACAAGTGGCGTACACTAGGACTACTAATTTTTCGTAGGCACTTTTTTCTGTAAGTATAAATAAACCAAAGTATTATCGTTTGTTTATTTATTTTAGTAGGCTATAAGCCGAAGAACATGGAGTGTACTATAAGCCGAGTGTGTCTTAGTGGCGCAACCTGTAGAATAGCTAGGCTGACAGTCTGACATTACCACCAAACTTTTCTATATAGTTCGGTGGACATTACACCCCTATCGAACCCAGAGTGCACTGCCTTGTTTACGGGATGACATAATAGTGGAATAGGGCCATTGTCTGACTGCTTTTTAGGCCTTTATAGGTCACAGGTTTGCTGGCTGAACCAGTCAGACCTCTGTCACCTCCGATTGCTGTGAAGTGTTTTTTTTTTTTTTGCAATAATAATTAAATTATCATTGCACTGCTCCCAAGTACCAAGAACATCACCATGTATAATGTAGCAGCTGTGATGTGGTTTAGGCCTTTAGAGTACCATCTATCATTTCAGAGTTTTTTTAATTTTTTTATCATGATAGATTACAACGTCCTGTTTCAGATAGATGGAGAACTAACTGGATAAACATCAGAGGAGATATACAGTGAGCGCCATAATTCATAGTACAGTGACAAATTTTTTGTTATTTTGGTTCTGTACTCTGTACTTTGACCGTTTAGAAATTATAGAACCTTTTGTACATAGTCCCCCCCCCCCCCATTTTCGGGCATCAAAAAATATTTGACAGTTTAACATAATGTAGAATAAAGTAATCATTTTTAATATTTGGTTGCATATCTTTGCATGCCATGACGTCCTGATGTCTGTGTCCCAACAACATCAAACAACTCTTGATATCTTATTTTCTGGTACTCATACAACCGATACTATAACCTCTCTGCATTTGAATGGATCTCTATGGGAATTGGGGGGTGGGACTAGATTTAGCTGTAAATTATTCTGGAACAGTATGGAATACATGGTTGGCAAATGACTGTAAGTCAACAAGGGTCTGTGGTATCAAACAAGCCTCAAACCATCACTCTGCTGCCAGATATGCAGTAGATATGGATGGATCACTTTAAGGGTTGTTTCTCCTGACAAATTTTCCTATTGAACCCTGTGGAAAAATAAGTCAGGAGAAGAAACCCTTCAAGTTATCAATCCATATTTACTGCATATCTGGCAGCAGAGTGATGGTTTAAGGCTTGTTTGATACGTCAGACCCTTGATGACTTAGAGCCAAAAGGTTATATAATTTCTAAACGGTTCATCCGATATGGATGTAACAGTGCGGAGAAGTCCATCGTCCTCGGTTTAGTGTGTTTGTTAGCCGAAGCTATAATTTTGCAAGTGAATCGATTACCTTCTGATTCATGCTGCAGGCCTATGAGGTTTTTAAAAAAAATGTATTTTATTTTATGATGTATCCTATTAAAACTAATGTAAATGAGAGGCCGGCGGTGGTGAATTAGAAGCTGGCTTGATTCGCTGAGGCTGGTAACTGTGCCTCGTTTAGCATCCCACTGGATTTGCAACTGACTTGGCTGGTTACTAGCATTCCTAGGCTGGTCAGTCACGTAAACTAGCCTACCTAACCTGACAAGTCACTGTATTGGCGATTTGTACATTTAGTTATTTATTTATTTATTAATTAACTTATCATCTTTCATTTGCAGTTTGAGTCTGTGGTATCCACAAGGCAACAGTGGTTCAATTCAAGCGAATGACTTACTTTTAGACAGCAGTATTGGATAAATCTAAAATAAATCTGAAACCTCACCTAGGCCAATGACACATTGTCTAATACTGGTAGCCATTCCCAACAGTGAATAGGATTGTCCCTGTCCAAAATTGAAAGAGTTCTGCCCCATGTGGGATTCAGACCGAAATCTGGATTCGTAAACAGGAAGTTTACCACTGGGTTACCTAGAAAGATAGCCTATTCTGTGGAATAGGCTTATCATAAATTGTAATGCTTGATCGTTTTACTCATTCAAATTTTTAAACATATTTTGAACGTGGAAATTAGATCAGTGGACTGTAGGCTAATTGATTAGAAACTAGGGTTTTTAGTTTTAATGGGGTAAAATGACAAAACATTTGACAGGCCGGTTATGAATATCTTATCCACGGTGGCCCCCTAGTGGTAGTTGTCGATGTCCCAATTACATGTTTCTCTGAAATAATTTTGCCTACACCTTACACCCCCAAAATTCCGCCGCAACCTTCATCTTGCTACCGTCACAGACAATAAATGCATAAAACGTACTGTTTCTACATGCTAAAAAAAATCATGTTCTGATGTAGGAACAATAATAGCCTATATTATTAAAAAGTTGTAGCTGATAAATAGCCTACAATTTCGGTTTAGTAGACAGTAAATTATTTTCCCTACAAAATCCGCGATATAAACACATGTTAGGAACCAAATATCCTGTCTGGCGCTACAAGTGTTTTCTTATTAGGCTAACCCTCAAGAGTTCATCTTAGGCTATTACAGTTTACCAATTTCCAGCAAAGTTGACATTTCCACAGCGACCACCTATCACACTTGCTGCTGTAGGCTAATACATTTCGGTTGTTGTAAAACACAGGCCTACCTTTAAACGTAGGCCTTTTTCAGCCTTCGTAACTATATACAAACATTAGGCTATGCATTTTTATATTATGCAAACATTTATATATATATTTATATATACAAACATTAGGCTATGCAGTTATATTATGAAACCTATATCTAGGCTAATGTAGCTATGTGATGATTCTGACATAGCCTAAATTTATTCTGTTGTAAATTTCTGAATGGTAGCTACAGCCTCTTCTTCAATTTGAACTTTAAAACATGGATGTGCAGTGAATAGTCTTTGAGATATGACACTTACCCTAACTAGTAGGGCCCAGATGAAAATATCTTCTAGTGGGCCAAATTTAATAGGGTTAACTGATTTTGTAAGTCCTTTGCTTGAATTGAACGACTGTTGTCTTGTGGATACTGCAGACTCAAACTGCAAATGAGAAAAGTTAATTCAAAAATAGTAACAAAAAAAACAAAAAAACGCCAATCCAGTGGGTTGCCAGACTAGGTAGCCTATGTGAGTAACCAGCTAGTGACCAGCCAATTCAGTTTCGAATCCACTGGGTAGCTATGCTAGGCATGTGGGTTACCAGCCTAGGAATGCTAGTAACTAGCCAAGTCAGTTGCAAATCCAGTGGGATGCTAAACTACGCACAGTTACCAGCCTCGGTGAATCAAGCCGGCTTCTTATTCACCACCGCCGGCCTCTCATTTATATTAGTTTTAATAGGATACATGATAAAATAAAATACATTTAAAAAACCCTTATAGGCCTACAGCATGAATCGATTCACTTGCAAGAGTATAGCTTCGGCTACCCACACACACTAAACCAAGGACGATGGACTTCTCCGCACTAGTGGTGTGTCGTTCGCGAACGAGTCGGCTCTTTGAGCCGGCTCTTTTAGGTGAACGTTGGGAGCCGACTCGCATATGTGAAGAGCCGATTTGTTTTATAAATGAACACAAGACAAATGCTTGTGGTCTTGGTGGAACTTTTATTCGTGTTTTTTTTTTCAAGTTCCATCTGTAATCAAAGAGAATAATTTTTCAGGCCAAAAATAAATAAAACCACTATAAGAAAATAACATTAATAATAATTTAAAAACCAGTTTAATTGTTCTGATGCTGCAGTTTTGCACATTTATTTTTTTATGCATTTATTTATTTTTCTTTATGTCACAATATTATGTTCTATTTTATGAGCGTCTATTTTGTTTTGAAATGTTCAACTATGCACTGTGTTTATTGTGCAATTTATTTCAAGACATAAAAATGCCCTACTTTCAATGCACGTGTGATATCGTCTTACTGTTTTTACATTTATTTAAATAGCTTTCATAACAAACAAAATGCGAAATAATGTTATTTTGGTAATTAGAAGGTAGGGTAAGATTCCTTTGAACAATTTAAGTGATAGATGTGCACAAACACCAATCATAGGTCAAAATATCGCTAACTTTGGCCGATTTTGAAAAACCGGAAATGCTACTGAATGAAGAGCCGTTTGGGAGCCGAAAGAGCCGGCTCTTATTGGTGAGCTGAGCCAAATGATCTGACTCACTGAAAAGAGCCGGAATGCCCATCACTACTCCGTACTGTTTCGTCCCCAGGCCCCACCCCACGGACTATGATTGGACAGTTGATTACATTTAATTTTGTCACTGAAAAGGCGGAGCATTTCGATAAATGCAATGATAGACCGCTCTGCAGGTCAATAAATACAAGCACGAGTATTGCTTTGAATTTTGTCACGTCCCGTGTGGCACGGAATGGCCACAGAGCAAAATGCAATGGGGGCACGTTTACATTAAAATTTTGGCACGAAAACCGCGCAGCTGGTGTTGAAATGTAATGACAGACCGCTCTGCAGGTCAATAAATACAATCACGAGGATTGCTTTGAATTGTGTCACGTTCCATGCGCCACCCTATGCTGACAAAGCGAAATGCAATGGGCTCGTTTACATTTCATTTCAGCTGGCGTTGAAAAGTAATACACCCCGTATTGTACACAATGAAATACAATGCAATATGCGTTTTGTTTTTAATTATGGCATGATAAATGCACATCCTTATGTAAAAGCAAACACAGATATGTATTACATTTCACGATGTGACGCTAAAGCGATTGCATTTAATTAAGTAGTCACTAAAAGTCTTCCATATAACTAGTGGAAACATACACAAAAATGCTCAATAACCTTTTTGCATGGAACTTCCTAGAACCGCCACTGCATGGAATTGGGAATTAAGTCCAGAACTGATACTGTGTTGCAACATGGTTAAAAATAATTTCTGATTACAAATTAATTAAAATTTCCCCTCATTAAATGTTTTAAATGCTATATGGTTGGTGTATTAATAGAAATTTCATTTATAGTTTAATTAACGTTGCATCATAAAACCAGAATTGCATACATTACTCAGACTGAACCAGCTGTCTCTATTCACATACTCTGAAATAGCCATTGTATTGATCTAATTTGGCCCTGGCACAACTGCAATACAGGACAAGAAGTGAACCAACGGATTCAGTGAACCTTCAGTTTAATAAATGAAATGATGCTTAAACATAAGATATAAGCTATATAAGCCTGCTAACACATGGGCCACTCTTTCCTTATAAATATTAAAACACTAGATAATTCCAAGTTCCACATTTTCATCACTCTCTTGTTAAGGAAGTGTGTGGGAAAGTCTTTGTGCAAGTGATGTAAACTTTGTGAAAGTGTTAATGATGGTGTAAGAAAGCAGTATGAGGATACAGCTTTCTTACAATGCTGCTGTACCTTATCATGTACACTTAATGGATCCCAGTAATTATGTCTGTGGCCATTTTGTTTCCATTCCACAGGAGCAGCTTAATCCATCAGCTTCCTCCCAGACTCTTAACGCACAAAGTAGGAATATATCTCTGCAGCCACAGGCATAATACAAATCCCTACACAATGAGCAACTCTCACAGCCAAGCTACTATTTAAATGGACTGCCTTGCCACACATGTCCTGTGTGAAGCCTGTACTTGTGATATAATTGAGTGGTGTTTTTCATTAAAATATCACAGCATCCCAGCCTTCTGTGTCACAATGCACTGGTATTGTTAAACCAGTTAAAACAAATTACGTGCAAACAGAGTGAGAAAATTATTCACAAAATCACAAAAATCATCAATGACAATGAAGACACAGCAGTAACTCAGAGACGCAGAGAACAATTCTCTCCCCCAAAACACATAATTTCCATATACAACTTTCATCCCATAACATATCATTCATTGAGATTGGGCAATACCTCTATTAAAAAAATGCAATCCTTTTTCCTTCAATGAAGCATGATATATCCCTCCACTCTAGGCTCTCCGTTGCAGTGTCCTAGAGGTTTCAAACCAATCACAGAGTTTCTGCAAGTTCGTGGAACTGTGTGAAATACTAGGGTTAATATTATGTCTACAGAGGTTGTCCCAGCACATGTAAATTCCTGCTCATATACAGTAACTCTGGTCTGGACCAACGGGACTATTGGACATCTCTCTTTTGGACAACTTCATTAAACTCGCAGTTCACTCAAAAATTACATTTTGATATGTTTGTACATACCCGGAATACTATCTATCCAATCGTTTAGGTAGTTTTGCAGAGAACTCACTAGTTTTGTAGATATCCGCTGCAGCTCACCGTAATATCACCCTGATAGAACAGACCTCAACAGGTCCAAAGTTTGTGGCGCTCAAAGTACCAAAAATGTACATTCGAAATAATCAACAGCAACTTCTCTTTCTAAATATAATGACTCACAAACTTCCACAGAGCTTGTTGAGCACGGGCTTTTCAAAAAACGACTTTCTATTGAAGTACGCCAATTTATTTCTACATTTATTTATTTCTGCATTTCTGCGGCTATATGTTAATGAGGTGGGTTGTCCTAACCTGATTTAAGCACCATTGGTTGGCTGGGCATTTGGGCATACCAGGCATAAGCATCAATGATCCTTACACTTTCTAAGCTCTCTTTGAATATGGGGTTGCCTGCAATGTCATCGAATGATGAGCTGCTAGTTGAAATGCTACGGAATGGCTGATCAACTTGAAAACTGTTTCTTCTGTCCATGCCTAACAGTCCTAAAATCACCAATACTAGCTACTAGTAACACAATCCAGCAGTTATAGCTAATTATGCTTGATAGTATTGTGCTGCATAGCAAGCCAGTTGCATCTTCGTTCATCAATTAGAATCGTAGTTTCTATTTAACAGGCTACATGCGCAGTTTTGGCCAAATAAAATATCCCTTGCTATTTTCAAACCTGATTAGGCAATCCACCCTGATCCCCAATCTAGTAGAGTTCCTGAAACGGGGCCGCCTACCACCACGCTATGTTGAGACAAGCACCTGCTTTCTGATAGCTAGCTGAAATGCTTCTGGTTTATGCAAGCTAGCTAACCACATTTACTTTCACAATCATAAAGATAACTTGTCCCAAATCTTATCTAACTAGCTGGCAGAGATCACAGGCACCTCTGCTGAAGCAGTTCGTTAATTTCCTTAGCAGCAGCAGAGGCCGTAAACTAGTTTGCCACAGCCATCACCTATGACTAACCAACGTTATACAAGATCAGCCCAATTGATTATGATATAGAGCACAGAAATACAGAAATAAGTAAATGTAAATAAATAAAGGGCATTCATTTACATTTGTATTTATATATTTATTAACTTGTGCTTTTATATACATTTATCTGATAATTTCTCCATTTATACTTCACATTTATTTATTTATAATTAGATAAGTAGTTTTAGGGCCTCCTGACTATGGAGTCAGTATTCTAGGGTGCACTGTGTTGGCATAATCCCCAGAATACTGGTATGCTTTGGTTAAGACTTTGTGCGTATATACACAGTTGGCGTACTTTGGTATAAAGGAGTTTTCGGGAAAAAAAAACATGCAAAACAAGGTCTGTGGATGTTCATGAGCAACCATGTCATCATATTTGTAAAGAGAAGTTGCTGTTGACTTTTTTGAAAGTAGATTCTTGGCGCTTTGACCACTACAAACTTTGGACCCATTGAGGTCCGTTGTATCAGGGTGATGTCAAGGTGAGTTCTCAGCTAAACTACCTGGATGGATAGATAGCACTCAGAGTATGTACATCAAACATATCAAAATTTAATTTTTGGGTGATCTGCCCCTTTAATGAGAGTAGATTATCCTA
Source organism: Synaphobranchus kaupii (assembly GCA_029718625.1). Classification (NCBI taxonomy): domain Eukaryota; kingdom Metazoa; phylum Chordata; class Actinopteri; order Anguilliformes; family Synaphobranchidae; genus Synaphobranchus; species Synaphobranchus kaupii. Next base: position 29,653,065 of record CM056382.1, on the reverse strand, counting down.
CAAGGTGACTAGTGGCCCTTGCCGGAGAAAAAGATTTGAAGTCCTCTCCCTATAATGTATTATGCTACTTGTGTAGCATTTTGTATATTTTCACAAAATGTGGTATGGAAAGAATGGTAAGGAACTGACAAATAAAATAGAAATGTGTTAGGAATGTATACTTTAATCATTTATTTAAATTAACTAGAGAAGAGAGAACAAGAACAGGAGAAAGCCAGTTGTACTCATATTTAACTGGATCTCTTATCAAACGTGTCAATTTTTGCTTTTTGAGAATCTCTAGTTATAATGTATTCCCCATATGTATTAAACAATGGAACTGCTGTAAACAGCACTGTTCACAGGCCCATCTGTAGCCATAGGCACTGAGGTTTCAGCTCAAACAAAGAACCACTGATTTTTTTATTTTTTTATTTATTTATATCTGGCTTCTGAGGCAGAACTCACACTGTATGTTCTTGTTTTGTCTTTCATCACAAACCATCTCTCTGTCTCTCCCCCCACCCTGCTCCCTCCCGGTCACGGACAGTGCCCCTTTCCTTCTCTCCTTCTCATTCTATTCGCTCCCTTAGTTACTCTTCTACAATGCGAGTCTTGTGGAACATTACATTATTTTTCCGTGAAGACCTCTGCTGTCCTGGACAATGATAAATGTATAACACTTCTCACTCCCCATGTCAGTCCCTCTCTTTATCATCCCATTCCTCTCAATACACAGCTGAAAGCCATGTTGTGGAATATGCACCTGCAGTGTCTCTCAGGTCCCTCTAACCTGGGCACAGACGACCCATCCGTCTCCTCCATTGCCAACTGCCGGGATACACAACTTATCTCACAATCCCCTTCCCCCATCCCGGATGTTCCTCCGATTTGGGTCAGTCCTTCTGTTACCTCTGAGTTACGGCACAGCGCAGCCGCCCTGGGCTGTGCAGAGGGGATGGGCAGTGAGTACGCAGAATGGTTCCAGACTACGAGCGAGCACATTTCCTTTATGTTTCTGATGCTGCTTGCTGACTCACTCTATCGTATTCTTCCTGATTAGGAGTCAAGAGGAGGTAAGCTGGGGACAGAGTGAGGCTTGGGATAATGTTGTTATATCTGCAACCCCACAGTTTTAAATTAATTAATCTATCACCACAATCCGGGCACAGTGTTGCAGGAATACCATACCTGCTCTGTAGACAATACCAGTGCATATGGACAATACAGCTGACACAAAATTCAGCAATTTTTAGATTTGATTTAAAGATTTTACTCATTTGACTCATTTAAAGCTATTACTTATCTGAGCTAGTGATTAACCTTTCAGAGAAATGATTAAGGATTTTTATTTTATAAAATTCATTTTTTAAAATTTGGCATCTCCAATCCCATCCGAATTTGGAATGTGTGAACTATGTACAAATGTGCTCATATATGCTGCCGGCTCAGTGGAGTGAAGACAACAGTGGAGAGGAGACCCAATCATATGTGTGCACAGAGAGCCAGCCACGGGAGCTTGGATGGCCAAAAGGGTCCCTCAAGCAATGAACACTGTTATCCCCGCCAACTGAATCGCTCCCATCTATCCCTTGGGCGGCAAAAAGCCAATTGTGCAACACCCCTTCAGGGCACGGGTAGGATTTGATCCGAGACTGTGGTGCTCACTCCTGCGCCGCAAGCACTGCTTTTGCCAATACCACTTCCGTACACAAAACCCAGGAATGACACAGGATATTGAACACAGGTTTCGACCCGCGTTTTACCCATTCATACCACACAATGGTCACAGGTAAGTCCCGGGTCGTCGTCATTCACACAAGACCTGGATCCACTATCAACTATTTGACACAGTTGATCACCTCATCCTTCTGGATAGGCTTGAAAATATTGTTGGCCTCCGTGGACTGGCTCTTTCCTGGTTTAGATCATACTTATCAGACCGATATCAATTTGTGCATCTTAACAATGACTCCTCCTATAAGTCTAGGGTTAGATATGGAGTACCACAAGGATCTGTCCTTGGGCCTTTGCTCTTCTCTCTATACATGCTTCCCCTGGGACAAATCATTCGTAAACATGGCATTAACTTCCACTGCTATGCAGATGACACCCAGCTGTATCAGTCAAGCCTGATGAAGTTGTCCAGCTGTCAAAGATGGAAGCTTGTCTTATAGATATAAAGGAATGGATGACCCATAACTTTCTCTTGCTAGACTCTGATAAGACAGAGGTAATGGTAGTGGGGCCCAAGTCCCTGAGATGCAAACTATCTGGCTATATGCCTAACATTGATGGAATTTCAATCACTTCAAGTGCTGTCATTAAAGATATTGGTGTTACATTTGATCCAGATCCCATATTTGATACACACATTAAAGACATCTCTAGGGTTGCTTTCTATCACTTGAGGAATATCTCAAAAATTCGAAAAATACTGTCCCTACATGATGCTGAAAAGCTAGTCCATGCTTTTGTTACTTCTAGATTAGATTACTGTAATGCTATTTTGTCTGGATGTGCAAATTCCTCTTTGAAAGGGCTTCAGCTAATTCAAAATACAGCAGCTCGTATTCTCACGAAAACTAGGAGATTTGAACACATCAGCCCAGTGTTAGCTTCACTTCACTGGTTTCCAGTTAAATTTCGAATAGACTATAAGATTCTGTTACTTACCTTTAAAGCCTTAAATGGGCTTGCCCCCTTATATTTAAGTGATTTACTTCTCCCTTATAATCCCTCACGAACGCTCCGTTCGCAGGGCGCAGGCCTCCTTGTTATTCCTAGAATAGCTTAAATTACCATAGGTGGTGGAGCCTTTTCCTGTCGTGCTCCTCTCCTATGGAACAAATTGCCTGCTCATGTTCGGGGTGCAGACACTATCAGTTTATTTAAAGCTAGGCTTAAAACCCATCTTTTTAGTCTGTCCTATAGTTGAGGGGCAGGAGTGGGTGGCTGGCATAATCTATAGAGTCTCTGGTGGACTGAGGGGTCAGTGCTGTCACTGGATCATTATTGGTAGTGCTGTGTTAAGCTGGACCGGTCATGGTCTGGTGGTGACCGTCTCAAGCCTGCCCTCATGGCTGTATTTGCCCCTGCCTCTGTTTAGCCCTTAGCTATGCTGCCATAGCCTTATTCTGCCAGGGTTTCCTTATTGCACGCAGGCACCTCTGTCTCTCCTGCTCTGCTTGTTCTGCTACCATCTGAACCCCCTAACAATGTTTTTTTTTTCTTTTTACCTCTTCCCTGCTCTGGGCACCTGCCCGGAGCTCTAGCCCAAGTTTCCCTCTTCTGTACACGTTCCATTTTTTTCCTGCTAATACAGCTAGTTTGGTAGCCAGCTGGCTAGTGGATACCCGCATAAATCCCGGGTCGTAAGCAGGGTCACGGACCCGGGTTGGATAATCCGGGTTGACCCATTCATACCAAAGGCAAACACAAGTTTTACCCGTGTCATTGCTTCGGTGTGAAAGGGGTACAAGTGAGCTACCCCAACCCCACTAAGGATTTCTTTTATACTTCATATGATCTGTGTTAGAACCACTGAACTATATAGAAAACTAGAAACAACAAGCTGTATCTCTCCCATTCATTCTGTTGAAGCCAGCATTCTTGCCCAAATCCCCGCCCTTTCCGCCATTCATTTCCGTATCATGGAGGCCAGTTTGCACCATTTACTTAAGGATTGTGGGTAGCCTCTGCAGCCAATCACAATCACGGCTCACTTGCTTCACTCACGGTGTCCGTTGTGGTCCAAAAATCGCGGCGCCCAGCAGTATGAGAATGTCAACTGGGAGTAGATGGTACAGTTGCCTAAAGAAACGTAATGTTATAGTATAGTCTTTTTCTTAGAACCTAGCAAGTTAGCTAATTACATTCATAAAATAAGTAAATATGTGATTAGCAAATCTGTGTAATAGCATGTGTCTTGGTGAATTAAGGCTATTTTGAATAATCTGTCCTGCTTTAGTAATTCAGCATTACAGAAAGATTTTAAAACTATTTGACAAAATATGTTTTGAATATCTTAAAGGCCCACTCAGTAATTTCGGTTGCTAATCGACAAAAATTACGTGCATGACAACTATAACGTTAGTTCGGTGGGCAATGAAAATGCAAACAATAAGCCAAGTTGCTTTTGTCCTAACATATGCTTCCTCCAGTGCTAGCTAGTCCGAACTATGACAACCTGCTGGATTGTGCAAGAGGCTTTTGTTATTAGTATAGTGAAAAATGAAGGACCTGAAATCTACTCCCCAAAACTAACATTAGCTAACGTTACTACAGATTATTCAACTGTAACGTTAAATCAGTTCTCTGACCGACGATTATTTGCAGTTAGTTCGATAACGTTGGCTATCTTATCTAGCTAGCTTGTAGCTAACGTTACCTATCGAAATGAATAAAAAATATTAAAGACGTTTTTTGACACAGCAGGGGGTATAACGTTACTACGAACTACACAGGATTTCTTGGATACCACTAACTGCATTGAGTAAAAACCACAAATCTATACAGACTTTAGTAAAAAGAGCTGTTCCAAGTTTTACTCTGTACAGTTAGCTATCCAAGTAATCATACTTCGCAGGATAGGTATCTTATCTTATAGTTTTCCTCCTCTGGTTGACCGGAGCCAACCGTTGTGTTTTATGTGCTTCCCGGCATCCATAGTCTTGCATCCTGCTCAGAACAGAGCAACAATGAATTCTGGTCAATCCCGGGAATTTAAAAAAATCATTTCCAGAGATTGTGATATAATACATGGTCAAATGAAATCTACTATTATAATTATAATCTAGGAGACTCTAACATCGTTAAAAAGTACGCTAATTACAACATGACAGTGCTTCGGATTTTGCTGGCAGTCTATGGGCGAAGACAGGGTGATGCACCATTACTGTAATGGGGCGTGACGTGTGAGATGGGAGGAGCCAAACGCAGCAAGGGGATTCATTAAGCCCTTAGGCCACTAAGGCGGGATACCCGCAGATAAGGGAGGAGACAAGACAACGAACACCACTACAGACGCTACTAACCGGCTAACTGTCACACGCCAAGTAGAGCGCAAGGACAGGATTCTAAACAGCCAGAAATAATACCCGCCCTGTCTCGGTAACGAGACACATAATAACGGGCGAGTAGCGTAAGACAAACATAAAACACAAACAAACACTGCAAAATAATACGATAGTATGAGGAGGCGAAAGGAACAGATCCAACGTTTCCAGGCTAATCTCAGACTCGCGGTCACACACAAACGTGTCCACAACATCGCCCAATCTTCCCTATAGGAAGACATGCACCCAAAAGACGAAACAGAACAGCAGTTCCGAATAAAATCGTCGAACTCCATGGAAGGAGAAAGGCACCGAAAGGAACGAACAGGACAGGCAGTACCAGACATTTACCGGCTAGACCAATGCGAGATTCATTGAAAATACACGCCCTGCCTCTCTATGATGAGGAAAATAACGAGGCGAACAGGAACAGAGATTTAACGTTCCATGGCGAGATTAATAGGCTCGCAGTCAAACGCAAACATGTCCAAAACATCGCCCGGTCTCCCTAAGAGACGAATTGCACCGAAGGGCGAACAGAAACACAGTTCCGAACAAAAATCGCCCAAATCTCACGGAGAAATAGCACAAAAGACGAAAACCTCAGTAAGAAAACCAAATAACAGGCTAAAATGGACCAGAGAAACTACTACTCTATACTTCTACGAGCTAAGAACTAAGTAGAAGCGAAACGCCCGATCTCCCAATGGGAAGACATGGGCCGAAGGGCGAACAGAACTACTGTTCCGAACAAAATCGCCCAAAACTCCATACACAGAGAAAAAGCACAAAAAAGGCAAAATAGAGCAGAGATTTACGGTCCCAAACTTCTACGAGATAATCAACTACCAAGCCAGCAAGAAATAAGCCCAGCCTCAACAAAGATACGTTAAAAATAGGCGAGTAGCCAAAATGGTACGAGAACTCACAGCCAACAATAACACCACAGTACAAACAATGAACAATTAATGTCGAAGCCCCGAACGAAGGAAACGGTAGGCTTATATGTCTCTCAGGTAACTACGCACAGGTGTAAACGCTTAACAGAAGCTCCGCCAACTCAGCAGGGCGGAGCAAGCATCTACCAAAAGGGCAGCGCCCTCGCGTGGCCACCGAGGAAAACGACCGCATCGGGAAACAGGGTTCAAAACCATGACAATTACATGTCGCCCCATTCAGCTTTTTTGGTGCTACTAAAAAACCAGACACGCCCACCTTGTGGTTTCTAGTTTTCTATATAGTTCGGTGGTTAGAATAGATCTTGCTTACTTTGTTTAGGGCCCTAAATTATGGAGTATATTGGCAGACATATCGGGACTGCTAAAACACTAAAAACACATTTTTAAAGCATGTTTTTGTTTTTCTGTAATTCATTTTTTACTTCCCTGAATTATTTTATTATGTCTGTTTTTACTGCAATTATATATATATATGTTTTTTTTATGACAGCCCTTGATTGTCCTATGCTGGAAACTGTGGAAAGTGATTTGAACACCTTGCTTGAAAATTACTGCTTAAGTAACATTTATTGTCACAGTTCATTTCCAGACATGCAGTTATCAGATGAGCTTTCCCAGAAACAATCATCAAGTGAATATGACGTTCACAGAATGTGACCTTTCCACTGCACATCCAAAGAGCTCAGAGGGCTGGCTGAGCTGTCACAAGACATTACTGCACATGCTCCAGGCACAAAGCATTTGCACGAAATGTTTGTCTGACAAGTCCACTCTCTCTGCATGTTATTGTTCTACAATTGGGAATTGTGCGCAGACTGGCTATAGTCAACAGAATAGAATTGTCTGTGAGTCATAAGTCTTTCCACTAAAGAGGAATTAAGACCAGCTGGCTTCCCCCAACCTCTCTTTCTCTCTTCCCAGTGAATTATCATGGTCAGAGGTCACAGAGGTCACAGAGGTCATGCTTGGTGAGAACTTTAACCAAGAGCCTGTTGAAATGAAACATGGATAATTAAAGGCTGTGGCTCAATTGCTGTTCTTCTGGACAGAATCAGACTGCAGTGAGTTAAATAGAAAAAAATCCAATTTAATCCTAGCTGTCGTACTGCCTGAAAGAGGCTTATTAGCTAATGAAGAAGCAGATTACAGGCATGTTTACAAAAGGGCAGACTGTTTGGTTCAATAGGGCTTAGGGTCTATGAATAGAGGGCAGGAGCTGAGGTTAGGAAGGCAGGTTGCAGTCTGACAATCTACAGCACTGATGGAGAGGGAGGATCTTGCATATCTACCTCAGAACCCTACCCTTTACATCATATCTCTGCCCTAATAATCCTACACCTTGGCCCTGGCCTAATAACCATAAACTATAGCCCTGCTTTAGTACCCTACACTATAGGCCTGATTTTATATCACCCTATGCAGAGCCCTTTGAGAGACCCCCCCTACCACAGACCTTCTACTTTCAGCCACACTCCTCCAACATACATAGTGGCACAGAATCAGTACCATTCTTCAGCATAGTTTCTCCCTGCTTGCACACAGACTCATAGGGACAGGATTATCCTGGACTGTGAGCCACTCTTAGGTGCTGGTTATCTAACTGCAATAGTGTTCAGGGAACCGGATTAACTTCAGTTCAGATGCAGGTGTTTACCATTGTTTACACAATATACAGTACATTGTTTGGCATAACAACAGTGAGAGAGGCCGGCGGGGGATGTATGTTATTGCATGCATTCCAGGGGAGAGGGTGGGGGTGTCTGTGTGTTATTGCATGCATGATGTGAAGTTTGGGTGTTATTATATGAAAGCTATGAGATGACTTCAAGGAGGGATAAGTGACATTGCTCCTGTTTCTACCTAACAATTATTCCAAAAATCCATCTCTACCTAGAAAAAGCAGTGTGGTGCAGCAGTGAGATTTTGTGATTCAGCTGTTACACACACCATTCATTATCTAGTCCCTAAAGAAAAACTAAATGCAGAACTGGAAACAGAGCACTGAAAACATTGAGCACTGAGTGCCATTACTGGCCCTGGAAAACAGTGGCTTGGTAAGATCAAATAATAGAAGGATAGATTATACAAATGTGCATACAAATGCTTTTTTAAATCACGCATGGAATAGCAGTTTGACTTGGGTACATGTTACTGCAGTATTGCTCATGCTGACAGTGAAGTAAAGTGTCATGGTTTTCACCTATCTTCCCTCTGTTGCTACGGTTTTTATCTCTTTCCCATTTTTTCTTTTCAGTCTATCGGATTTTTCTGCATTCCATTTCGGAGTTTTCCTTCTCCCCGCTAATTATTCGTTTCACCTGTTCTTTTACCTCTCAGGTATTTAAACCCCTCACTTCCGCCTCCTGGCGCTTCTTTGTCATTTCATGTTTTCACGAGGTTAGGGTTAGTAAGTTTTTGTCTCTCTGCTTTTTGTGAGAATTAAGATTTCTTTTATTATGCAGTTCAGACATTCCTCCACTTAGAAGCCTAGGGGAATTAGGGTTTAGTTTCCCTTATTGCTCTTCCCTCTCCTTCGCTCTCACTCTCATTTCTGAGAGTGTGAGTTTTATTTTTATTTCATTTATTTCACCATTTATCAGGTGTTATAGCCACGTACCGAAGGTGTCTTGTTTTTTCTGTCCTCTTTTGCTATCTCTTTAGCGTTTGCTATTTTGAGATTTATCTGTGCCCGTGTTTACGTGGCTAGCCCGTTTTATAGGGGTGTGTTATTATTTGGCACTGCCAGGGACTTTCTATCCCTTTTTTCTGTTATCGCGTTTGGCTTATCGCAATTCGGCACAAACCCTTTCATAAAGATGCTTTTTACAGAGAGAGAACAAACAGAGCACTCCGCACCAGAAATGTACAACCAAGTGAAAATACTGTACACTGCTGCTACTACAACCAAGTGAAAATACTGTACACTGCTGCTACTACAACCAAGTGAAAATACTGTACACTGCTGCTACTACAACCAAGTGAAAATACTGTACACTGCTGCTACTACAACCAAGTGAAAATACTGTACACTGCTGCTACTACAACCAAGTGAAAATACTGTACACTGCTGCTACTACAACCAAGTGAAAATACTGTACACTGCTGCTACTACAACCAAGTGAAAATACTGTACACTGCTGCTACTACAACCAAGTGAAAACACTGTACACTGCTGCTACTACAACCAAGTGAAAACACTGTACACTGCTGCTACACTAGAAACACAGGTGGAAAAATTTAAAGCTCCCATAATGATTCAGTACACAGGTTAGAGGGGGCATCCGAGAAATTCACATACAATCACACACACAGAATCTTTTCCATCATTCACAAGCCCCTCCTTCTACATGCAGCGAGACAAAACAGCCCCAGCTAAAGCTATGGCAGACAGTGAAGACAACAGAACAATTACATTTTCAAAAAGCATCAATGCCATTCCCCACCCCTCCCCCCTCCAGAACAGGACCACAGCTTACGGAAAAGATGGTTTCAGAGCTGTACGATGCGGTACACAGCTGGTGCCCTGTCACAAGCCCAATACAGTACTTAGTCACCACTTCTTTTACTGATTTGACTTTTTGAAAAGACAGTGGCATAACTCATGGCTGTATCAGTACACAATGCACAGTTCTGTTTCCTCAGCTCTGCCTGGTTTTTCCCCTACAAGCACGCTATTGTTGCAAACAACAAGCTGACTAGGACAGCAAGAAGGGTGGTTTTTGTGTCTTCTGACTAAATGTGGTGTGATTCATCAGTGTAAACACTGGATTAGCAGCCATTTAGATGGACAAACACAAAGAGGTAAGAAGTAAAGTATAAGCACCTTCAAAAAAGAGTTCAAATATATTTTTGGAACTGTATTTCAAAATAGCGATAAAATCTGTGCGTATACAAATTATAGGTCCGTAAGGCAAATTTGTTTTATGGGAAGAGAAAGGGCTCAAGAGTTACAGCCTGTCAAATTTAGCTTTTTCAACCAACTAGCATAGCAGCACATAATGGCCAACGTGCATGTTCATGGGTTGTAGAGAGGCACGATAGGGCCCTTATGCCGAATTGCAAAGAAAAGTGATACATCAGTACAAAAGTCAGGACCATTTTTTTTAAAAAGTAGAGGGAGGGGAATAATAAATATCACTGCAAGCAGAAACTACTGAGGCCAAGCATGAGCTCACAATAGCAAAAGCAAAAAAAGATTACATAAGTACATAATCATAGAGCAGAACATTTTCTGGAAGAGGTCTTTTGGTGAAGAGGTCAAAAAATGTAATCTAAAAGATATAATGTAAAGAAGAAGAAGGAAATGTCCTCCTCTGTAAGCATTTATCATTACATCTCTAAATATATATTTTTTTGCAATGTAGTCAGACCAGTCAGTTCTCTGACAACCCTTCCCCGCTATGACATTTACATTAGCTGTGATTGGCCTGTCATTTCGACCATGGCAGGACCCATGGCCTGAGTCATCAACAGGGGCAGGGCAGAATCACAGGGTGAGGCCGAGTTACAATCAGGGGCATGCCAGGTTGGGAAGCCATTCCAGTTAAATCATATCTCAGCATGGGAATCACTACCTGCTCTGTCTCCTGTGACTTTAGACTGTATCTGGTGATAGGATACAATAATTTTTATTTTATGGGACTTGTGTCAAAGGGAGTGATACAAGTACACAATCTATCCATCCATCACACAATCAATCTATTTTAATAAGAATGGTTGGCGGTTGATTGTCTGACGTCATTTTAACACTCAGTTAATTCAGAACACTGTGTCAGACACCTGATGCCCTGAGGGGCCAGCCATTGCACAGCAGGTTTATCTACATCCTCCACTATGAGGTATTTAAGTGATGTGCAAAATACATCAACAGCATCCTAAATGCAAGTTTTTCGTCCTCACTGTGTAATCCATTGTAGCACTCATTGCATTGACTGCTGAGGAAAACTCACAGTCATTCCTGCGTGACATCACAACCAACCAATACATTTAAATCTGGGAGGGATTTCCTGTACACACTAAGCCAATTAGCACTGATTGGCTGACTGGAGAAGTCATAAAGCTGTCAACACAGGAGTCTCTCCTCCTCTTGATAATCAGCCTTGGGCTCAGGGCCTAGCACTTTGTCAGTCATGGAAAAAGAGTACCCATGATGCCTTTGGGGAAAAGGGGAACTATGGGTATTGATTAATATGAACATGTCTGCAACTCCTGTATGTGATTTCCCAGAAAAACCATACCTTTTATATTCTTCAGAATGCTTTCCATTATAACTGGTGCATTATAAGGATTATATAACTTGCACCAAGTTATATAATCGTTATAGAAATTTAACTCCTTTTACTGGTTTGGATCTGTTGTGCTGTAAGAAGATCAATATTGCTTTTATCCAAGAAGCTCACTTGAAGCAATCTGATAGCCTTAGACCACAGAATCAACACTACAAAATAATTTCTAGTTAATGTGCTTTGGACAAGACAAAGGGAGTCTTCATTTTTGTGATAGATTTTGCTATGCTACGATTACATTGGATGGATTATTAGATGTAAATATTGCCATTCTTACATATTCCTATGTTAGTTCTGTTATCATTTGTATGGTGTTATTATTTATTCGATATTCTTATTTTGAAGCCTCTCCAGGCTTCATAAGGCTTCTTCTGTAACATTGAATATTTAGAGAGGCAATCACACGTGTAAAAGTTCAGGTAGATATACTTTCTATGTATCTACGTATGTGTAAAAGTATAATGTGAAATATAGTATCAATACTGCATAATGAAATACTTGGATGCATGATCTGTGATTATCGTTTTTCTTTATTGTAATAATATCATGTCTGTCAACCCTCGCGTGACATTGTACATTTGTGTTTATGTCATGCTTTCTACTGGAAAACCCAGTATAAATTTAACCTTTTAAAAAGGCTGGAGAACAAATATATCATTATTTATTTTTACATAACATATTGCTGTTTTAATAGTATTGTGTAGATACCTCCTCAGCACGTTCAATAAATCCTCACTTTTCTCATAATCGGCCCCATAAAGTAATTTTTCAGACTCTGTAAACCTGCTAAAAACTGCTCCGCTATATGCACCAATCCACAACCCGAAATGGTGCAATCTGCCCCCGTTCCACCCACCCAGCACTAAAGCTTAAAATTCAGGGATTAAAATACTAGGATAAATAGCATTTTATGCATTTGTGTCTCTCCTAAACACAAATCTGCACTTGTGACAGGTGCTTTTGCACTAGCACTGGAAAAATAGGGCCTTAATCTCTTCAGGCTAGGCAAAAGGAGACTAAGAGGGATTTGATTTAGGTTTTTTATTTTAAAAGGGATTAAAGAAGATATTCATGTCTTGCAAAATACAAACTCTCCATTTCCTGATCACCACTATAATTACTGTGGTGTTTTGCACCGGTTTACGGGATTCTGGATGCCAGTGGTAAATAATGAAGAAAAATGCAAGATGCCTGTAAAGAAACGAGTGTGTCTAAGTACTCTCCGATCACTTACACTCAAGACAATGTTTCATGAAAACAGAATGCATTTGCTACTCTTTCTTAAGAGTATTAGACAGCATGGTGCATTTAGCAAGAACTGAACTGGAAAATAATGAAAATAAAATTGAGGACCCTCCACCCTGCCCCTTAAGCCAGAGGGAGATAAAAGTATGCATGTAGCAAATGCTCTGACAGCCTGGATTTCTGTAACATTACAGAACCCCCCTTCGCTGTGTAATCAAACATCTGCTGCTCTTTGGCATTCTCTCCCTCTGGTCTGTTTTTCTCTCTCTGGTTTATTTCTCTCTCTGGCTTGTTTGTCAGTGTGAGATGGTGGTGTTGTCAGTACTGAGATGGAGGTGTTGTCAGTACTGAGATGGGGGTGTTTTCTCAGTACTGAGATGGAGGTGTTGTCAGTATTGAGATAGAGGTGTTGTCAGTACTGAGATGGAGGTGTTGTCAGTATTGAGATGGAGATGTAAGGCTCACAGATGTGAGGATGTGACCAAACTCAGCCTTCCAAATGGGGAGGAGAATAGAGGCATTTCATTTGCAAAACAATGAGCAATAGTTATTCAGCAATTTACATGCCCAAGGGTGTACCTTTATTTTGTGGGGATTGGAATTAGTGTTCCTATATGTCTGCTGTTTCAGGATGAGGCTACTTTTCCGGCTCAGGGACATGGTTTTCTGTTCAGACAAGGCTGTTCAGCAGCACACGAAGCATTCGAGAACAAATGACATCATCTTGATGGGAAAGGTTCCACCAAATGAACTCTGAGTTTCACAGTAATGTTCACCTAATTAATCATAAAGCTGGAACACCACAGCAAACTGCCTCTGAATCTAAAAACATAGATTTACCAAGGGTTTTCTGGAGAAAAGTGTTCAGCCTCTGAATCTGCGCTGGCAGAGTTAAAACAGCTTGTCTAATTTCATCTTCTGATTTGTACAACAGAAACATGACATTCAGATGGATTACGTAATGAATGATCCACTATATAACACATTCCCTGATAGGCTGAGTGACCCCCAACACTCCCTAGTGTATGTGGAAGGAGGATGGTAGTTAAGGGTTGGTAAGCATAAGGAAATATACAGATAATAAAAGATTCAAAAGTAAGTTTGTGAATTAAGTTTATGTCAAGCAAATGTACTAACAACAACAAAGGAACTGTTCTTCTGTACAGACAATACTTGCATCAAGTATGTTGTTATATGTAACATAAATTGTTTACAGGGTTAATTTAATAAAACTATTAACTAACAGTTATTGTCATAGTTACTTGCCCTACTGATGCAATTTGAAATGCAGCTTGTAAGAAACAGCTGGTAAAAACAGCTTGTAAGCTGTACAAAAGGTGTCCTGAACCAGGATAAAAATTGCTGTTAAAGTTTAGAGAGCAAATACTGTCTGCAAGGGAAAGTTTAAAGAAAAAGTATAATTTGTAACTTCAAGATTGTGAATCCCTAATACCAAAATATTTATATGTGGCGGATCTCTAATGAAATTCAACCACTTGCTTAAACAAAGGGGACTATTACAGGTATGAGTGCATGCCTGCCAGCACCTGTTTTACAGCTAGTCCACCAACATGTCTTAGATGTCAAAATTCTTGCACACTATTGGTGGTGCTAGACTTGCCACTTTAGCTGTTATCTCAGGACATAAATATGCCAAAGTGCTATCCATGAGAGCTTGTTACCCAACATGTTCTCTCTGTCGGAAATCAGATCAGGTGTAGAGATGCTTGCCATATCTCTTTCATCAGTTTGGGGGTGCACAGGCGGTGTTCCTTTGTCATTTACAGGTCATCGGCAATTCAGCAGCATGCACCCTAATTTAGAATAATCTCCAGAACAAATGCAATAACTTGCCTATCTGGCCAGCCCTGTTTGAATATAATCCTACTGGACTGGATTTATGCTGCTAGCGATCGACACATAAGCTATAAACGTGACAAGACGAAAAACATACAAAACAAACAGCTACATACAGTAACACAAAAGAGATCAGGACAAATTTCGAGCCATGGAAATTATTCCCTCCAATGGATGCATCTTCTAGCAGCTAGGTATCATTTTTGTGAAATGGTGAGAGCAGGAAAATTAAAGATCAGGGAAAGTTTTTGTACAGATATTTTCTCCAACTCACAAGCTGCAACCCTGTTTACCTTGAATTCTCCACTCCTTAAAAAGTAAAGCTACACAGAAAGCGGTCACTCCTGTTAAAAATGGGTAGGTAATCCCATTTACCTCCGTGATTTATTTTACTGAGCAACAACGGATGTAGGGATAAATCGGTGGGGTAATATATCATTGTCTCTGTTACAGCCCCCCCCCCCCCCCATGTTATTCAGCTGTGTAGAATGTCTTTAGTACCTAAATCAAAATGATGATTCAACTTTATCTTTCTTCGGCACTCAGATTTCAGGCAAGCTGTGACCAGAGAATAATAGATTGGGTAAAAATAACATAGCTCAAACTACTGTGTTCAGTTTAAGTTAGGCGGGCTGAAACCGCAACAACAAAAGTCTACGGACACGTCAACAGCCAAATTGAAGTAAAACAAATCGAAGGTTTGATTTACCATTGCAGAACTGCAGTAGTGAAGAGGTGTCATAGAGGCTGCTGTAGCTGGAAAACCCGTCCTCCATTCTGGACCTCAGTGCTCCCTGATTCCTGCTTCCCTCACTCCTCTGAGTCTCTGTTACTTTCACTTGCTTGCCAAAGCAGCTCCTCCATTCAACATCGACTTTTCTTGGGTCGTCCTGCCAGTGTCAGTTACCATGGCAACCCATTCACTTCAATTTTGTCATGTGAACACGGCCCCTTCTTTCTGAATGGACCATCACCAGAGGCAACAGAGAAAGGAGCGGAATTTAGAGAAGTTAAAAGATGGATTTTTGAGTGTTTTTTCCCTCTCCCTCTCTTCTTTGATCCTTCCCTTGTCTTCTTTTCGGCAGCTGTGCCGTGTTAAACCATGGCCTGATCTCTACAAGGAAAACAGCTTTGTGAGGCTTGAGCTGTAAGAAGAGGGCTGGCCCAGCAGCTGTGTGTGTGTGTGTGTGTGTGTGTGTGCGTGTATAATGCCTCACACACTGAAGAGCTGCCAAACAGCCCTCTCTGGTTCCGGCTTCACAGTAAAATTTCAACCAATAATGAGACAGGGGGCTGAGGCTCTTTCAAAATACAACCCCTCCCCACTGCTATGAAAGAGAGAGGAACCACATACGAGAAGCCTTTAACCTGAGCAGGGAAAAATGAGAAAAAGGAGTAATCCAAGCGGAAACACCAGAAGAGGGCGGGGGAGGAGGAGGAATCTAGCCTTAGCTGAGTAATAGCCTCCATTTGCAACCTTGTTTGTAGCCAGAATGCTGAGGAGAATGAACCATGGCAGTCCATCAAAAGCAGAGGAATAACCGACCCTGTATTCACATCCGCCTATATCTTATTTGTGTCTTCTCCACAGAGCTGCACACAAGCATTACTGCTGCCATTTACATCCTTTCTCCATAGACTAATATCATAGTTACGCTTTAATAAAATGTAACCCTAGAAGTGAATCTAAGAAAGAGAGAGATAGAAAGAGGAGAAAATAAAAGGAGAATGCCATTGAGGGAAGAGGCGTATGAAATATTTTCAAGGGGAACAAGCTGAGAAGAGACTGACAGATCTTTTGGATGGGAGATGGGAAAGATAACGAGGGTACTCTTATTATGAAACAGTCCCCAGCTATGAGCTAGAGAGAAATCCCAGTGATCCTTCCTCCCCATCAACTGCCAGCCCACAGAACTGGCAGCTCACCAGGGGAGAGAAGGGATTTGGGACTTTTTGTCTTCCAAATAACAAAACAAGTGACATCATATCTCTCCCCTCATTTAATTCCACCCCACCAAATAGGCTAGCTAAAGTGATGCTCCAGTAGTTATTAACTTGTAGCCTTGTCTGTCTCTAGGTAGACCAGGTCTGTGATTTAATCATCAAGGAAGAGGATAAAACAGAAAATGTAGCATAAAAGGCAATCTCTTCATTTTGGTTGTGGGTCTACAGACTAAACAGTGCATGCTGTTTTGGCTCTGTACTACAGCAAACTGGATTTGAAATAAAACAATGAATATGAGGTTAAAGGGACAGTTCACCCAAAAATTAAATTAAGCTATGTTTTTACTTACCCGGAGTACTATCTATCCAGCCAGATAGTTTAGCTTAGATTTCACAAGTTTTCTACATATACGCTGCAGCTCACCTTACATGGATACAATGGATTTCAATGGGTCCAATGATTGTGGCGCACAAAGCACCAGAAATAATTTACATTAGAAAAACTCAACAGCAATGGCTATTTCCAAATATAAAGACACGGCCACAGACCTTGAGTACAACTTTTTACCAACTACTTTTTACCATATATCCACAGAAAGGCTCAACCAAAGCATACCAGTATTCTGGGGTATAGTGGCAACATTGTTTTAATCAGTGTTAGCTAACTCTGTGTCACTGCGCTTGGTTTGCTTATGGATATATCAACAAAATGTATGTGTTCGGCAGTGACATACACTGATTGACAAGATACTGTAATGCTGTCTAACCCCTCCGTAAATGGCCAAAGTTTAGAATATTATTATAGCTGTTTTGTTACTTTGTAGCTGAAAAACAGTCTAAAATGGTTTGTCAATGTGCATATCCCAAAATCAAAAAAAAAACTTCTATTAGTCTTCAATTAGTTTTCAAGGTCTACCATTTCAAGATTGGGAAGATTACACACCCGAAACCCTCCCAAATATGCAACATGGACTGAAGTAAAAAGAGCTGTTCCAGATTTTAATGGAATTGCAACTTTGCTCGCTTCACTTTGAGCAAGCTCGCAAACTAATACTGTTTACAGTTGTAATAGCAGATTAGCAGATTCCCCGCCTCTCTCTCTCTCCCTCTCTCTCTCTGAGTTTGGTCAACGCCTCTCATAGCATGGGTGGTTGGCGGGAGGTACCTCCAAATTCAACTTACCCTCCCACTTGACAGCACTGTAGTTCTTCTATACGTAGTTCTGACGTATACCTCTACCAAGTTTACACATTTACCTGCGGATATCGCTGTTCAGACAATATTTTGGCCAGCCATAAAGCGAGACTTAATTAGTTGTGCCTTGATCTGTTAAATAAGGTTAATGTTGTTTTTAGGTGGAGTTCCCCTTTAAGAAAAATGAACACCTTGTTAAAATTCTGAGATTGCGGTTGTGGTTGGAATGAAATCCGGCATTCACAGCGGTCTCAAACTCAGTCCTGGCCCCTGGGGGGTATCCTACGAAGCAGGATTACAAAGTTAGCTGAATAACTGCACTGAGTAAAACCAGCAAAAACAGCTCTTTTTACTACAGTCCATGCTCCAGATTTGGGAGGGTTCCGGGTTTTACTCAGTGCAGTTATCCAGATTAGACTCCGTCCACCTGCTCAAACCTGGTTTATGGCGTAAATCGCATGTCGACTTGCTAATTTCGGGGCTTTCCCAGGCAACATATGATCATAACCTACCAATCAACCTACCAATTTTTGTGGATCATGTGCAGTCCAATTTGACTATACATTTGACTATAAATCCCCCAAGCAGGAAAAATGCATACTTTGCATTTATTGTGCATTTTATTTTTTTATTTTTATGTTTGGCTGACTCCTTGTATTTATTTGTTTTTAATAGTTTATTGCTGTTAATATACTGCATTCTGGTCCCGGGGGACACTGTAATATTTGTTGTATTTGTAGTCGCTCTGGATAAGAGCGTCTGCTAAATGCCTGTAATGTAATGTAGCTTATTATGAATCATTTGAAAAGATGTAGACTACTCATGTAGGCTACAAAACTGCAAATAGTAGGCTAGGCTCAGTCTATCAATATTGTGCAGTATGTGCATTGTAAAAAAATATCTTGTAAGAAAATGGTGAAAAGACTGGCAGCAACGTTGCCAGTGATAAACGATTTAATGAATGTATAAATCCTGTTTATTTAGGGGATGGCCGTTAAATAATGAGTTATTGCCGATATTCTACATGACACTGTTTTGAAAATAGTTAATTTTTTTTCAAAACACCATCAAAGTCATGTAGAATAACAGCAATAACTCATTTATTTAAGTCATCCCATAAAATAACAGGATTTATACAGTTAACCCCTTTGTGCAGATTTTGGTCAATTCTCACCTATTTTGGGGGTGCTCTGTTTAAGGCTTTATAACTCCAGGTGTGAGCATCACAGGAACTTGCTAAATGGCTTAAATGAAACAAGACAGTTTCTTAGAACTTACAGTGCCCTCCACAATTACTGGCACCCCTGGTAAAGATGAGTTAAAAGGGTTATAAAAAATTCACCTTTTGGTGAATTAGCTTAATCTCACACTGAAAAAATGAGAATACATCCAACCTTTAGTACATTTATTCTGAGAAAAAAAATCCCTCATCAAGAAATATCTCTTCTTATCAAGATAAGAGAACACACAAATCAAATGAGGGAAAAATGTGTTGAGCTTCAAGTCAGGGAATGACTATAAAAAAATAGCTACTCACCTGAAAATGCCCATATCTACCGTTAGGGCAATACTTACAAGTGTTCAAAGCAACTGGAACTGGAAGAGGACCTAAGTTTATTTTGCCCCCACGCACAGTGAGGAGGATGGTAAGAAAGGCAAAAAAAATCCCCAAGGATCACTGTTGGGAGAATTACAGAGGAAAGTAGCATCTTGGGGTCATCAAGTCTCCAAAATTACCATTAGACGTCACCTCCATGCCAACAAATAATTTGGAAAGCATGCCAGAAACAAGCTTTTCCTGTCATTTCACCACAAACGTAAGCACCTGGAGTTTGCTAAATGCTACTGGAACTTGGACTGGAACCGTGTTCTATGGTCAGATGAAACGAAAATTGAGCTTTTCGGCAACCAACACTCAAGGTGGGTTTGATGTAAAAAGAAGGATGGCTATACTGAAAATAACCTGATCCCCACTGTTAAGTATGGTGGAGATTCCATGATGTTGTGGGGCTGTGTTTCCTCCAAAGGCCCTGGGAAACTTGTTAGGGTACATCATGAACTCCATGAAATACCAGGAAATGTTAAATCTGAATCTGGCTGCCTCTGCCAAGAAACTAAAACTGGGTCATCGTTGGATCTTCCAGCAGGGCAATTATCCAAAACATACATCCAAATCAACACAAAAATGGTTAACTGAACACAAAATCAAGCTTCTCCCATGGCCATCTCAGTCCCCTGACCTAAACCCCATTGAAAACCTGTGGGCTGAGCTGAAGAGGAGAGTGCACAAGAGAGGACCTAGGACTCTGGGTGATCTGGAGAGATTCTGTAAAGAGGAATGGTCTCAGATACCATGCTCTGTATTCTCCAACCTTATTAGATGTTACGGGAGAAGACTCAGTGCTGTTTTATTGGCAAAGGGAGGTTGTACAAAGTATTAAATTCAGGGGTGCCAATAATTGTGGCACATGTGGTTTTGTTAAAAATTATTATTTCTTGATGAGGGATTTTTTTTTCACAGAATAAATTTACTTCAATTAAAGGTTGGATATCTTCTCATTTTTTCAATGTGAGATTAAGCTAATTCACCAAAAGGTGAATTTTTTATAACCCTTTTTAGGGGTGCCAATAATTGTGGAGGGCGCTGTAGATTTGTTTATTTTCATAATTTAAGTGTTACAAATGCAATGAAACTAGTTTTCAATAAAATACTGTGAAACAGGTAAATCTATACATTTCCTGGATCATAATATCTGTGTCCACACGTGTGCAAAATCTGAGGATGATATGCAGAACCACTAAACATCTATGATGCAAAATATAGATACCCTGTTGTCCATTAGTGTCTCCAAATCTATCCAAATGGCTAAATTGAGCACTACTCGAAATCATAAAATAATGACATATTTAACTACAAATTGTAGCAATCGATGGTGCTTATGAATAAAGACATACACCTTTGGAGAATGGATTAACTTGTATTTCTGATTTTCGTTTATTCACGCAATACGTTGTCCAAACGCATGACTGAATGCTTGATTAGTGGAAATGTTTGAGCATAATGTCGCAAGGTGGAATAATTTGTTAACGGTTGTGTAGCTGGTCATTTAAAAATAGGCTACAAATACGCTAGTTTCTGCATGGGCTATTTCAGTATATGGTGGACTTATTGTAACATCCTAGGCTACCACACAAAAGCACACATTTTTCTATATAGCCTAACAGTTTACTGACAACTAGAATTTATTGACTTACACAATCTGATGCAATCACTGCACCTAAAAATTGATGGGTTCTGAGTTTTGTCCTATAAGAATAATTGGGACGGCCTCTGCCCTCCCTGACCAGACATGTAGGTGCCATAAGTTATCGGGCATGACTAATGGCGTGGGTTGTTGATGAACAAAAGCATGTTATTTGGGAACATTTGGGAGATATGCTCTCACAGTTAATGTAAACATTTACATCAAACTCAAGGCCTCCAAGGCTATATAAGCTTGGCTAGATGACCAGTGCGTCAAAGGTTGCTGGACCGCAATTTGTGCTGTGTCTTGGTGATCTTCCCGCTGGCCAGTGTGATTGTCAATAAACTTTTACTTTCTCTAGTAAAGTTTTTGTTGTATTGAGTGAGTTCCTGCATTGTCCTGACTTGGATTATTTGGAAAGAGGCCGGTTCCTAACAGTTTGGCGACAAGGATGGGATTTGGAACCAACTTCTGAATTGGATCCCTCTTGTGTTGTAGATAAGCATTGAGCCTGAATAAATTGCCAACAGCCAGTAATAACAGGAAGTACAGAAACCACCTTTTTGGAGTAAAACACATAGAGAACCTTGTGCACAAACAGTCATCCCCACACTTGCTGATAATAAAGATGGCCACATAAGGAGGAGGGCAGGCAGACTTGTGTGAGTGTGTATGAGAGAAAGGAGCAATAAATCCTACTGAACTTCTTTATGATTGCAAACTGAATTTATGAACATGGCAGGCATGCTGAGCTGAGAAGGCAACGGGGGGATGGGGAATATGTTTTGCCAAGAGATGAGGGACTTAGCATTGAGGAATGTGATGCCTCGATATAGCAAAGCAGATAAGGCAAATCCCGCATTCCCGCAAAAGGCAAAGTATACATGGCGTGAAATACATGACTAAGTTTTGAAATGCATGTTAAAATGTTCGAACATCCGCGCCTGCGTTTGTGACAAGCTGTTAGATTCTAACTGACTCTACTGCTACTATATAACTGGTTTACCTCTGTGTAAAATAGATACTTCAGGTATATACAGCAGTAAACCATAGTAGGCTGTGCTGAATTTTAACCAGAGTATGCAAAACAATTGATCAAGAGACTTTGATTGTTGAAACATTATTTTAGCTAAGGAGAGGAGTTGATGAAACTTCAGTATTTAAGCTGGGTGAGGTGGAGGGCAAGGGCTCCTCCCACACATATTTTTAGTTCCGAGGTTGTGATATATCTCTGAAGTAGAGTGGATGGTGCACTCACCTCTGTCTCTTGGTAGAGAATAGAGACCCCATACTCACTGACAATAAGGGTGGCCTCATAAGGAGGAAAGCAGGAATTACAGAAACGGGGAGTGATAGTAGAGTGATAGTTTGTTTTTGACAATTGCAACAGAAATATGCATGCTGAGAGATTAACTCCAATTGTAGCAGAATACAATTCTATCTTCCAAGTGAACATAAAGTATTAATATTTTGGTTTTGGATGTGTCCAATGGTTTTTGTTCTGGTGGATACAGGTTTTTGGTTTGCTTTTACTATAGGTGAGAAGCAATATACTTTTCCTAAACTAAGTCGGGGATTCCACAACTCGCCTACATTGTTTCATAGAGCATTAGTCAATGTGTTGGATCAATGCCCAGGACTTGTATCAGAAGTGATTCAGTACGCTGATGATTTGCTCATGGAGTCCCACATGCGGGAGGGCATATGTCTGCGGAAGCTCTAAAGCAAGCACTGCCACTGATAGGAACTCAAGAAGTGGAAATTATAGTGCCTCACGTTGTTCTTGCTATTTTGTCAGGAAAATAAATTGTCTGTGGTCCACATGGCTCGGTGGACCCTCTGAGAAATGCATTTGCTTATGCCATCAGTCCATCTGAACCGTGCCAACCCTGCTTCCATCCCCAGATGTGTGTGAGCCTCAAAATTGCAGTATTGAAACTGAACCACTTGTAACACTTCTAAGGTAATGGAAACACCAATAGCAGGGGCACTTGATCTGTACGTGGACCGATCTTCTTTTATGATGACGGGAAGCACCACATAGGGTGGGAAGTGTGTACACAGGACAGGGCACTGGTAAGGCAGGGTCAGCTAACAAGACATTGTGCATAAGTAGCAGAATTATATGAAGTAGCAGAGGCATATAGCAGGCTATGATGTAAACATTTACACTGATTCACAATACGCATTTGGGGTAGTACACAATTATGTAGGTTTGTGGGCGAATAGGGGAGTTCCTGATTAGTGCAGGAGTAGTGGAGAAAATACATAAAGCTATACAGGCACCAAAACCGGTAGTAGCATTAAAGGTGAGGGCACATGAAATAACTGAAGTAAATGTTGATTTTCGACACACTATTCTAATTTCTTGAAATACTGTTTTGGGGGTTTTCTGGAGCTGTAAGCCAAAATTATGAAAAATGAAACAAATAAAGGCTAGAAATATTTCACTTTGTGTGTAATGAATCTATAATCTATGAAAGTTTCACTTTTTGAATGGAATTATGGAAAAAAAAAACTTCCATGATATTCTAATTTTTTGGAAAGGATCTGTATGTTAGTATGGTCAATGTCTGATCCAAGATCACAGCCGTGTTCTATCTCCTTGTCGGAGGGATATTGATATAGTCTTCCTGATCTTCAGGAGACAGCAGGTGCTCTGCTCTACACAGTCTACTGTCACATAATGTTAGTATGGCTAATGTCTGGTCCAAGATCACAGCTGTATTCTAGCTCCATGCTGGAGGGATATTGATATGGTTTTCCTGATCTCAGGAGACAGCAGGCGAGGTTGGGTACTGGATGATCTGCTGTTGGGGATTTCTGGTCATCTCCTGTTTAGCGGGGGGAGATGCCCGCGCTCCGGAGCAGTACTAAAGCAGATCCATTCACTGCCAAATTAAAATAATTATGCAGCACATTCATTCATTAAACAAGTCAGTTAATATGTGAGTTGTCCTGACCGAAATGAGTGGAGTGAACGTTTTTACGTGCGCAGAGCAAGGTCTGTCAGGAAACTCTTATCATAGCTGACCATGGTCAGCTAGCAATCACACGTCCCATACTCAACCAATCACATGCAACACCTCTAATGGAGCGCCCTTTTTAAGCCAAGAATCAGTTCTCTCTGTACTGCTTGAATGCTGATGTGCTGCTCTTTGTTTGCTTACGGCTTGTGTTAAAAGAAATTTGCTGTCACCCTCCACCATCCCAGCTTCCACCTGTTGTTTGGATCTGCTTTAGTAGGGGGGGTTTCTGGTCATCTCCTGTTTAGCGGGGGTAGATGCCCGTGCTCCGGAGCAGTACTAAAGCAGATCCATTCACCGCCAAACTAAAATAATTATGCAGCACATTCATTCATTAAACATGTCATTTAATACGTGAGTTGTCCTGACCAAAATAAGAAACTGCTAATCGAAATGTGTTTTTTTATTTTCATTTAAATTATAGCAGGGTTGTGTCATAGAGGGTGGTGAGAACATCCAATAAATATAAAATGGATTTGCATTAACATTTTCAAATTGTCAGATAAAGTACGTACATTAACTTGAAATTGAAAACGCAAAGTGGCCTTTTGCATTTTCAGTTGAATTATGTCATGTTTTTGGGCATAATCGAATGAAAACTAATGCAATCACCGATTAGCATTTTCATTCGAATTTTGGTGCGGATATGCTTCCATACCTGCAAACTAATTTAAAATTGTGCCTGAAAAATGACTATATCCCTTCTTAGGTAAGGTTTTCAATATCCATTTTCCCATTGATAATAATGAAGGATATGAAATAACTTTTGTTAAGAGAACACCAAACTTAATATTAACTTGGTTTTATATTCCTCCCTCAAGTTAATTAGCAAGCAAGCGAGCTGTACTCTTTTTTTACACTTGAGTGTTAGTGAATGTTATAAGCCTTGTTAAAGTCGCTTATGGGTTAAATACTTTGTCAAAATATGTTTGAAGAATTACACTTGGAGACACTAAGGGACAACAAGGTACACTGCCTACATTTTGCAACATAGATCTTTAGTAGTTCTGCATATCACCCTCAGATTTTGCACAATTTTGGACATGGAGGCTATGATCCAGGAAATGTATAGTTCACATACAGTATGCAGCCCTCAGTATTTCATTATAAACTAAAGAGAAACAATTTTACTTTACATTTTTCCAAAGTTTCTTTGCATTTGTGGCCACAGTACCGTTACACAAATAATACAGGCAGTACTCAAGACCACAGTGATTTTACACAAACAACACAGGTAGCGCTCATGACCACAGTGCCTTTACACAAATAAAACAGGCAGAGCTCATGACCTCAGTGCCTTTGTGCAAACAACTCAGGTAGTGCTCATGACCTAAATGCCTTTCAGTGGCGGCTGGTGGGTTTGGAAACAGGGGAGGATAGACATACATAAAAGGGGGGTCCTGGGGGGGGAATATTTGCAAAAATCACCCCTAAAATAACCCCTAAAAGTTGATAAAAATGAGACTTAGAATGTTCATCTTGGTGATGTCTTAGATGGAAAAAACAATTAAAGATAATAGCTAATTGTAATTAAAATCAAACACTCCTAAGCAGTCAAAAAATCACAAAAACACAAAAAATCTCTGTACAGGGTTCATACACATTTTGACCAATGGATTTCCCATGACTTCAATTACTTTAAACCAAATTTTCATGGCTAAACATTCTGTGATTACTGTGTCACTGTGTAAACATGCAAAAGTGAAAATTTGGTTGTGAAATTAAGCATGAGAATTCCAAAGCACACAGTATTATACCTTGAATAACATGAATGACAGACCATATAGATTGATCAAAAGAATAAACATTTATTTAAAATGTACTTTTGGCTGATTCCATAGGCATTCCATAACACTGACACATATCTTTGCATTTGTGGCACTTTATTTTTATGAAAATAAACCAATCTAAGTTAGTATTGTAAATGGTACAACTGTCTTGTTTCATTTAACCCCTGCAGATTCTTAGTGGCAAAGATGCCGGCGCCAAGATTTTCTGAACTCAGACTAGTACACGCCAGTTATTAGTACACGATTTGTGACAACTCTCCAAATACAGAGTTTCTAAGTGTCACTGTTCTCCCATAGCAAGTCCATTTAAAATCAAACACAACTCCTAAGCTGTCAGAAAATCACAAAAACACAAAAAATCTCTGTACAGGGTTCATATGTTTTTTTTGACAGCTTAGACAATAGTTTGATCAAAAGAATAAACATTTATTTAAAATTTATTTTTGGCTGATAGGCATTCCATAACACTGCGTCAGAATTTCGGGGTTTTCTTAGTTTTAATGTATCATTTCAGAGAAATGTGAATACCATAATTGGGATGTCGACGACTCATCACTAGGGGGACACCGTAGATAGTTAATCGTTGAAATGAGTGATGTGTATTAGCTGGTCAGCTGCTTGCTTCACCTTCACATGAGGAAGGTGCTCCATTCGTTTTAAAAAGTACATTTTCCTTCCAGCTTATATTTAGTTTATATCAAAACAGCAATGCGTTTCTGTTTTGTTTCAACAGATTTAATGTTTGACAAAAATACTTTAAAACGGCTTTGTTTTCTAAATCAATGGGAAACACAATGTCAGACCGGCTGTGCGTGATGACGATTCTTTTGAATAAAGTCCAGTTGTGATTTGGCCAGACATTTGTCAGCTAAGTTATAGGTTAGCAACCACTTTTATAGCCAATATCGGCTGAATATTGGCTGACTTAACTAGTTTATCCCTTTGTATAACTGTCTGAATGTTTGCATTGCAAACATCACGGAGATAACTGTTATATACTGATATAAACATTTTCAACTCACCTTAGGTGGCCTGGTGTAAAAAATAAAAAACCACGTAACCTACTTCAGGTTCTCATTACCCTTCACAAAATCGCCAGTGGTGCTGCCAGCCAGACAGGCTAGCTTTGCAGAAGATTCTGGGAGGTTTATCTTTATTCTTCGAAATTTATCAAAATTCCATTCGTCTGATAGCTGTCCTCTCCCGCCCTTGATTAGCTAGCTAATGTAGCTAGCTAACACCTTCACCAAGCCTACAGATTAGCCTATGCTTTAGCTTTATATGAAAGCATCTCAAATCTCATCTAGGGCTTTGAAAAAAAAAATCTTCAAAATTTTCATAAATTAAACATTTTATTTTAGAATATGCCCTGTGTGAGGTTGTGTAGAAATGCAGGAAATTTTAAAAAAAGGCTCAAGTTTTTCTGCGGGAGGACCCCCATACCAGTGCCCCACCAATGGACTGAACTCATGTCATTGGGTTCAGTCCAATCGCTTATTTTCAGTCCTTGCATCATTTCCTCGGTCCTTAGCTCCACCCAACGGAGGATGTGAGGAAGAAATGAAAGGATGAGATATGAAGACGGAGGAATCGAGGCAACATGCTTTAAGCAAATGGAAAGTTCTTGCTCAGACAAGCGTCAGTTTAAGCGATGTCAATTATTAATGTCGTTGCACAGCTGTATTATCTGTCAGTGGGCATTTAACAGATTCTTGTCTCAGAGCTAGTTTTTGCACTGAAAATGGTAGCTGTTTTACTAGACGCTGTATTTCAGGAATGAAATGTATAGCCTACGGTAAATTATATAATAGTCTAAAACATGAATTGCTTTGGTAAAAGACGGCTTATTCACATACATAGATGTAAATTACATTATTCTTTCTCAGTAATACAATTTTAAAATGCCGCGGTTCCCACTTCTGCTCGTTATTACGCAGGACAAATCATTTGTCTGTTTGTAAAATTATGGCTGAAATATAGGTTAGGCTAATTGTTAAAGTTTTATTTTTGGTTTGGCGGGGGGTATAGGTAACTAAACTTTGGTGGCCTGTGGTGGCCTTCTACTGTTTCAGAATGAAGGCAAACTTTTTTACTCTCATTATAAACAAAAGATCGCTACTACTTTGCACCGTCGCTTGAGCTAAGCCCTCAGTCCCGAACGCATTTTGAGGAGACAACACTGTTTGCAGTAATTATCTATTTGCTCGCTACATTGATGTGAATGTGGTTACAATGGTTATTAAAACATTATTTCCAGCATCAAGCCAGAAAGCTGTATCCTGACTGTGAAATGGAATGTGATCTCTAAATCTGGCATAGCATGCGGTGCCATATAGTTATACTGCAATATTGGACTGGATTCGAAACACTTTAAATAAAGCAGTACAACAAACGAGACAGCTTTTATTTAATTTCTTTGATGGCTCAAGTGTAGGATCAAGCGTCTTGCGAGTGTGAGTGATTGGGTTTGGAGGACCAGACGCAACTGGAAGGGAATCTGAAAGTTGTCCCACGAAGTGTGAGAATCAACCACTAAAAAGGGTGAAGAGAGTCTGTGAACAGAGCAGAGAGAAATGAACAGAAAGCGAATATAGCAACCCAGATAAGTGGGCGAAAACTCGTAGATCTCAAGCAGATAAAATAAATAAGGGAAAAAAATCCCGGCATAAGACAAACCAATAACACCCCGAAAACAGGGTGAAGCTCGTAGACTCGAGCAGAGAATAGAAAGGAACAGAATTGCCTCTAGCTCAGAAACGGTCAGAGCTAAAATAAAAGGCAAACGGAAATGAGGCAAAGCCAAGGTTACGGTCTAGTAGCAAGACAGGGAAAAGAAAACCAAGGCAGGAATTAAAGAGTAAGGAGAACAGAACCCTAAGAACTAAATACTCTAATACTCTACAGGCAAGTCCCATGTGTTCTTTTGAAGCTCAAAAGTACAAGTGGTCGCCTGAAATTCCTATGCCGCGTTACCTGGCTTAGAGTGGCAAGAATGACACAAAAGCCCCAAACAACGAGTGAACGGTGCTTAAATAGGGCAGAGCGCACCTGAAGGAAATAATTAGTTAGTCCAGGAGAAGAAGAACTAAGACGGGAGCGCACCTGAAGGAAATAATTAATTAGTCCCGGAGAACGAGAACTAAGTCGGGAGCGCCCTCTCGCGGCCCCGAGAGGCAACGCCAGAAAACGGAACCTGAACAGGCAGGAAACCATGACAGGGAGTTACAACTGCATGGGTTGGTTTATGATTTGATTGTTTACGAAAGCACATAATTCTTCACGGATTTAGCCTCTTAATTTTCCTCTCAAAGTGCACCACATTGAAGCATTTAACTGTTAAAATTAACTAAATTTACTCCCAGGGGGGCATGCCCCCAGACCCCTGAGAGTGCGGGGGTGTACCACCTAATAGTTTTACAACCACATGTTCTCCAGAGTTACTTATTTAAATTGAACGTTTGAAACAGCTGAAATAGACAATGTCCTCACGCCTTTGCTTGCCAAAATCTTGGCCCTCGTTGTCACCCCTTGTGTGATTTAAAACAAGAAAAATGGCGGAGCACTATAGGCTGGTATCTAATTGTGACCACTATGTTTTTTCCGTCATTTTCTATTTTTATATCTGATTTTAGGGCGCCATTTTAAAATCTTGCCTAGGGCGGCAAAATGATCAGAACCAGGCCTGTATACATGTGACCCTGAACTGAATTTCCAGAAAGACTACATCAACCAACATGCAACATGGTAATGTGATCCTGGCAGAATTCCCAACAGAATTGACCTATAGTAGAGTACGTCACTTCCTCTTCCTATAAAACTTTGACCACTCCCTCCTTCATTCTCTCTGACCCTCTGCCTCCGAGCTACATGCACTCTGAACTCTGGTCTCCTGTCCAGCTTCCCGGCTGGGGAAGGAGCGAGACTAGGCCAATAGAATCCCTCTCCGGTTATGTGACAACGAACGGTCACTATAGCTCTCAGTTAGCGTGTTTGAGCAAAGCCATTAAACTGCGTCCACCAAGGGACGAGTTTAATTACCAGTTACATTGAGCTACCGTCATACGACGTAGGCCTAAAGTGACAGCCAGAGAAAAACGTGTGTAGCCTACATTACCACGAACCGCAAACCTCAAAGATTTCAAGAAACAACTTGCCGAAAAGGACTCTTTCGCTTCAACAGCAAATCTGCAAAGGTTCCAGCAACGACTCGTCAAGGAACTGGACCAGCAAGCTGCCCTGCCAGCAAAGGAAAGCAAAAGGACAGCCCAACCCAGGGAAGCTGCCAAAAGCCAGAACTTTTTACCTTGGACATCCAGCCACAGACCCATCTGCCTGTGAACTCCCAACAGTAAGTGACTTTTCATTCAACTTAAGCCCTATTCGGACGGGATAAGTTTTCAGGACAATGTCTGTAAAATAATGATTACCACAGGACGTCCGTAATGTTAATGGCCGATTCGGACGGGATAAAGTATCTCCGTAAACAGCGTCTAGAATTACAGAGATGGGAGTGTCTACTCCATGTTGTCGTCACACCGAAAATGTTCCCCACGAGTCATACAACGTTACACATCTTATCTTCACTGCAAACTGATTGCTTCTGGTAGAAAATCACTGTCAGGGAGCAATTGAAAAGATGCAGGCGCCAAAAAAAAAAACTACGTGGAGACAATGTTGGCATGGCAAACATGTCCACAAAAAGCGTGAGGAATCCTGAATTACACCTCTTTATTAACATTAGTTTGAAAAAAAACAATATTAGGCCATAACATGTATGTAAGGCTATAGCTACAACAGCTTACCTAAAGCTGCCACAAGCGTTGCCCCACTGTAGCCTACTTTTAAGCCTGTTTTTTTTTTCCTCTGTCTTCTTATTTAATGTAACGTTACGTTAATTTAGAGGACGGTCGATAGTTGGACTGAAGAGAGCACAACCAAATGCGTCCTCGGGTACTTACGGGAAAACCCAGTAGAAAATACTGGGGAAAACTAATTTCTCACAGGAAATAACAGAATTTTACCGGACATGTCAATTCGCACAGGATTGCTTTAACCTGGGGTAATTTTTACAGGACATTTAACAGTAGGTAAAAGACTCCGGAATCTTTACTGGCGCGGGAGCGTGCAGTCCGTAAAAGTTACGGACATGGCAGATTCAGACGGGACTAAAATAGCGGAGCTCCTCCGGTAATTATTACATTACCCCACCTCCCCCTGTAAAACTTATCCCGTCCGAATAGGGCTATAGGCTTATGTGTTTATGACAGTAATTAATTCTGAGAGCTGTAATTTGGGTGTGGAGGGGTTTTGGCCAGTGGCTGCAGATTTGAGAAGATTTTGGTTCTCCTCTCTAGTACCTATAGCTGCATGTGAACAAGTGTATCCTGGTGAGCACAGGCTGCACAGCAATGCCCACAGACACTCTAATTGTTCTGTGCTCTCTGTCATGTGACTGATTGCCTTGGGGAATGTGGGGGATATGAAAACTGAGGCTAGTAAATTGAAATGTCATCATGTTGGCAGAGCTTTAGCAGACTGAGCTGCGAATCACTGGCAGTATTTGCTGAGCAGGAAGAGCCACCCCTTTTACTGAATTCAATGTATTGGGTCTGAGGGAAACAATGGAGGGGGGGGGGGGGGTAAAATACACACCCAACCACTCAGCCAGATGAAAATATGCATTGGTATGTATTCTCTATTTAGGTGTATTTCTCAACCAATTATGCACATTTCTGGATTCACAAAGATCTTGCATTGTACAATTTAACCTGTTAATTTCACAATCATTTATCATGGCCAATTTATATTTCTGAATGTAAATTTTTTTAAATTGTCTTAAAATTTCTTAATGCATTTGCATAAAGAAAAAGCCATTACAAGTTGATCACATTGAACATTGATATTTCAAAATGCAGGAATATACTGACACCAAGTGGACCTCAAGTGCAGCTCCCAATACCATTTCAGGTGATAAGTAACAAATACATAAAAGCATAAGTAGTTTATAAATCACAAAAAAGATTATCCCTCCTAATACCACATTCAAACTGTAAGGGTCTATTTCTCTCTTTTTTCTCTTCTGATATGGTTGTGTGATTTTATTCAGCTTTCTTGGCTGGCTATTAAAAGTTTACCTGCATGCACACAAATGATAAATGAAAATGAGAAATATCTGTTAAACATGTGAATGGGTGAATTTTATAGCCTTTAGTCACAATTATAAACATAAATATACATTTTTAAATCATAATTCTTTGAGTGCAGCGGTCTCAGTTCAAATGTAATGTTTAACAAGACTAGGCAAGCCTAGCTCAGCCCAGACGTCTGTATGCAACCAGTGGGGAAAATTGCACGGCGGATATTGTTATGTATGGAAGCATATCCGCGCCAAAATTCAAATGAAAATTGGCGATTTTATTTTGTTTACATTCGATGTGCGCAAAAAACATGACATAATTCAAATGAAAATGCAAAAGGCCACTTTGCGTTTTTCATTTGCAAGTTAATGTACGCACTTTATCTGACAATTTGAAAATGTTAATGCAAATCCATTTCACATTGAATTTATCTCGCCCTCTACGACAACCCTGCCAGAATTTAAATGAAAAACCACAGTTGCATTAGCAGTTTCTTATTGTAATCGCATGATCCATGACAAAAAGGAAATGATAATTCAACATTCAACATATAATTTTGATGTGACATAAGTGACGTAATTCAAATGCAATGGCATTGTGTCCGTTTACATTAACATTTCCGCATGGTCACGCAAAAACCCGGCCAAAAAGTCCATAGACTTGTCTAAAGCGGTAAAGAGCCGCCCGCTTTGACGAGATGGCGCCTTTGATTGACATGCAATATAACTATGGTCGATTCAGAAATAGCGCTATAAGAAGAACAGAACCGCGTGAAACAAATGTGATTTACACAAAATGGCACGGCGATCTCCAGTAAAACAGTCCAACACACCAAAGAAATGTCGTGGACTTCAAAAACTTTCTTCAATCCAGTGTTAAGCTCTTAGTCTTGGTCCGAAACACTCATTGTTCTTGATGGATTCGCAGCTAGCTACCGATTAGTTAGCACAACTTGTTTCCCGGCGGACTGATAAAACCCAATGCATCGTGTCATACCGGAAATACGCACACACTCCTGTGATTGACAGTGCTGCTAGCCAATGAGTGCTGACTGTCTGTTTCCCACAGTCCTACCCAGCTTATGCAAGCCTATGCATCAGACGCTGCGTACAAAGTGTGTCAGAGCGGCTGAGGCTGAGACTACGATGAGCCCATTGTTAACTAACTTAACCTTAACAGCAGGGAGGACTTGCCGTAAGAGGTAATGGTTTTCCGTTCACTGGTTTGCCATAGACAGGGCTGTGTGATAAACCAACATTGGGCTATTGCTTAGCCTATATTCCATGTCACTAAAATAAAATAAGCGTTTATGTCTCTAATTTTGTTTGAGTGGTAGACCTATTTAAATGAAAAAGATTCTGTAGCCTATGTTCTTAAAAGACTGAGCATTATGTCACTGTGCCAATACTGATATAGATTATATATATATATATACAGATCCTTTCCAAAACATTTGAATATCATGGAAGTTTTTTTTTTTCCATAATTCCATTCAAAAAGTGAAACTTTCATAGATTATAGATTCATACACACAAAGTGAAATATTTCTAGCCTTTATTTGTTTCATTTTTCATAATTTTGGCTTACAGCTCCAGAAAACCCCCAAAACAGTATTTCAAGAAATTAGAATAGTGTGTCGAAAATCAGCATTTACTTCAGTTATTTCAAAGAATGAGTGGAGTGGCTTGACTCGAGGAATCCGACAGTTGTAGCCTATGTCCCGGATACGTCTGTACGTGGTGGTTTTTGAAGCACTGACTCCAGCCGCAGTCCAATATTCAAATTTCTTGAAATACTGTTTTGGGGGTTTTCTGGAGCTGTAAGCCAAAATTATGAAAAATGAAACAAATAAAGGCTAGAAATATTTCACTTTGTGTGTAATGAATCTATAATCTATGAAAGTTTCACTTTTTGAATGGAATTATGGAAAAAAAAACAACTTTTCCATGATATTCTAATTTTTTGGAAAGGATCTGTATATATACAGTGAGCACCATAATTCATTGGACAGTGACACATTTTTTGTTATTTTGGTTCTGTACTCTAGCACTTTGAGTGTGAAAGGATACAATGACAATGTAGTGCAGACTGTCAGAGGGTATTTTCATCCATATCGGATGAACCATTTAAAAATTATAGAACCTTTTGTATATAGCCCCCCCCCCCCACACACACACTTCTTTTGATGTACAGGCATCAAAAAATATTTGACAGTTTAACATAATGTAGAATAAAGTCATCTTTTTTTATATTTGGCCGCATATCCTTTGCATGCCATGACTTCCTGATGTCTGTAACCCAACAATATCAAAAGACTTGATATCTTATTTTCTGGTACTCTTACAAGTGATTATAAGGGGGTCGGGTTCGGAGGACCAGACGCGACTGAAGGAATCTAAAAGCTACTCCCGTAGGAATAACCACTAAGGCAGAAATTTTCTGCGAAACAAATAAATAAATACCTCTAGCTTTAGATCAGAGAAAGCATGGACAGAGGTAAGACAACAGAAAAGGAAAAAGAATAGCGACCCTATTAATAGGGCGAAATAAACTCTTAGGCTTGAGAGTAATTAGAAAAACGAAGAAATAACGCCTCTCTCTCTCTCTCTCTCGATACAGGAGAAAGGAAAATAGAGAGAAAAACCGAAAGGACCTCTCGCTTTCAATAAAGAAAGCAGTGACCCCTTTCACACATGCAGCCTTATCCATAAATTTTCCGGAACATTGCCAGATAGGGGTCATGTGTGAATAAGAGCCGAAGTCGAAATTCCGGAATATCCGCGCCGGCAAATTGCCGGCAAAAGACCTAGTGAGATTTCCGTAAAAGTTCCGTATCGATGTGACGTGTGAACAAAGCCAGAACATTACCGGATCAATCACGCACAACATTCTGACGTAAACATGGCGACGTGAGTGAACCCATCACAAGCCCACTGCCCGTCGTCAAAATTATTCATGACACTAGACCAGAAGACTTTGCCATGGGTCGCTCCCGTATCCACATTCGTCTCGCCGAGCCCCGAGCCACATGAAAGACTCGTACAGCCTCCAGCCGCCACAGGCGACGTCTCCGGCTTTGAGCCAAGCTAAAGCGGAGTTGTTCCCGACTTATCCTGATTTCTTCGTTAAGTTTTTGTTTACGAATGGTGTTTCATGATTGGAACAGATGTGTTATTGCCAGCGTTTGCCTCGAAAATGTATAAATAAACAAGAGTAACTGTAGTACAGCTGCACACTCTGTCACTTCATCATCCGCCATTTTTTCAGTAGTAAGTAAACAAACGTATCCTAGCAACATAAGGTAGAGCGTTGGTTGTATGAACGCTACCAATTACGGAAACCTCACTAGGTCTTTTGCCGGCAAATTGCCAGCGCGGATATTCCGGAATTTCGACTTCGGCTTTTATTCACACATGACCCCTATCTGGCAATGTTCCGGAAAATTTACGGATAAGGCTGCATGTGTGAAAGGGGTTAATACGGAACATTCCGGAATATTGCTGGATCAACTTTTCCGGTAATGTTCCGTATTGCATGTGTGAAAGAGGCTAGTGATAAGAGAGGAAAACAGAAAGGACCTCTCGCTTTCAATAAAGAAAGCAGTGATAAGAGAGGAAAACAGAAAGGACCTCTCGCTTTCAATAAAGCAGTGAAGGAGAGGAAAACAGAAAAGACCTCTCGCTTTCAATAAAGAAAGCAGTGAAGGAGAGGAAAACAGAAAAGACCTCTCGCTTTCAATAAAGAAAGCAGTGATAAGAGAGGAGAACAGAAAAGACCTCTTGCTTTCAATAAAGAAAGCAGTGATAAGAGAGGAGAACAGAAAAGACCTCTCGCTTTCAATAAAGAAAGCAGTGATAAGAGAGAACAGAAAAGACCTCTCGCTTTCAATAAAGAAAGCAGTGATAAGAGAGGAGAACAGAGGTACACCTCCAAAGGAGGGAACAGGCAGAACTAGCAAAGGTAACAGAAAGGAGATTCTATGATCTAAACCTAACTAATTTGCTAAAGGGACTTACTGCTTTGCTTATTTGAAACAACAAGGAAAACAGTATCCCAAGTCTTATACCTTACCGGCTAAGTGAAGTCGCAAGACAACAACTAAGCACTGAACAAAGGAAAACACAAGGACAGTGTCCAAATCAGAGCCCTGTTCCCTGTCCACTGTCCCCTGTCCACTCAGACCCCTGTCTACTATGTGCCCTGTCCCCTCACATTGCAAGCAGTGTGCGAAATAAATCCCGCAAAACTCTTTCCAAACTAGCGAGGAAGTAGTTCGTAATATCTTTTAAAAATTTTTAATTTTTATTGAGAATATCAATCAGTTAACATATGACAATTGTTACAAAGTGTAGACTATGAATGAAGATAGAATTAACAAAAATAAAAAAGAGTATTTCGTAATATGTGACGCGGTATGTCAAAAGCAGGCGGAATTGGGCAGAGCTACGAACGGAGGAAAAGCTGCAAAATGCCTTGGGGGTGAATTTTAGCGTTTTTGAGATTTTTGAACATTTATGATGCTACAAATATTAAAAATGTTCTGTAAAAGTTTCAAACTGAAATTTCATCGACAAAGTATTTTTTTAAGCACTTTTAGAGAGGCATGTCATTTCACAAAATGATGCCTTGTTCGAGATTTTGCTTGGAAATGACGCCAAATTTAGCATAACTTCTAGCTCACTTGCTAACGTAAAATCGCATGATGATATTTTGCCAACATATTGGTTATTCAAACGGTATCTTTCTTGATTAAATAAACTATTAATTGATTATTAAAACAACAATAATCGTGAGCTTGTTTATGGATTACAACAGCCGCCCGATAATGGGCGCCCTTTCTTTGGCAGTCTCGTCTCATCTTAAAGACGTTAAAACGAAAAAAAAAAACACGTTATTGGCTTAAAAGTTAACATCGTTTTTGTAAAGAAATAAATCCAATGCGATTGAGCCTATCTCTTTTAAGCCAATAAACGATAGTTGTCTCCCCTTTTTTGACATTACTGTCTCATCTAAAAGACGTTAAAACAAAAAACTACCGGTCACGTCTACATGTTTAATATTGGCTTAAAACTTAGTTTATCGTTTTGTGAAGAAATAAACCCAATATCGACATCTTTCGGACTGTCAGGTAAACTATCCAGTTAGCCAGCTATTTTGCCAACATATTGGTTATTCAAACGGTATCTTTCTTGATGAAATAAACTATTAATTGATTATTAAAACAATAATCGTGAGCTTGTTTATGCACTAGCCTACAAGAGCCGCCCGATAAAGGGCGCCCCTTTTTTGACAGTACTTTCTAATCTAAAAGACGTTAAAACAAAAAAACTACCGGTCACATCTACATGGTTATTGGCTTAAAAGTTGGCTTATCGTTTTGTGAACCTAATAAATATAATATGTTCAATGGTATGTGCCAGAATAATATCAGTATCGTATGTTGATCACAAAAATGTCTGGTTTCCGCCTGATAACAGGGTTCGGTACGCTAACATTGTTAACCAACTTGTTTTGTTTAAACTCAAACTTTAAAGAGCTATTTCTCAGTTTCGATGTTTCAGACGGTCCAATTTAAAATCTTAATAACTTCGCTTTGGAATATCCGATTTGAAAAAAGAAAGCGGAGTTGTAAAGTGCAAGGTCTATGTTTTACTAATATACCAATAACTCAAAATTGACCTCTTGCCCAATTCCGCCTGGTTTTGACATACCGCATCACATATGACCCACTCTTGTACCATAGATATGCATATGCTCTACGTCTTTTACGTTTTTACTTCCGAGTTACTTACTGAAATTGTCGGGTGAATGCACAGTTCTGTGAGTGTGCTCCTGAATTCCCTCAACAAAACCCCGGAAATAAGGGGTTCATCCGGGTATTTTAAGTGCCCCCATTTGTGAGAAAAAGTCGCCCACTCAAAAGCTTTTTGACGAAGTGGACTCAAATATTCGTACTCAAAAGGGTGTAGGGCTCTGATTCGGACACAGCCAGGGTTTATACGGCCGACCGGTAACAAGGACAGGTGCAGGGAATTAGGAAAAGACAGAGCGGAGGATGGAAAAATAAGGCAAGAGCGCCCTCAAGCCGCTCCGAGGGAGAACGACCACATAAATAAAAGAAGGCTGAATCCCCATGACAGTGATACTATAACCTCTCTGCATTTGAATGGATCTCTATGGGAATTGGGGGGTGGGACTAGATTTAGCTGTAAATTATGCTGGAACAGTATGGAATACATGGTTGGTAAAATGGCTGTAAGTCATCAAGGGTCTGAGGTATCAAATGAGCCTCAAACCATCACTCTGCTGCCAGATATGCAGAGAGGTCACGGATGGTCATGGATGGATCACTTTAAGGGTTGCTTCTCCTGACAAATTTTCCTATTGAACTCTATGGAAAAATAAGTCAGGAGAAGAAACCCTTCAAGTTATCCATCCATATCTACTGCATATCTGGCATCATAGTGATGGTTTAAGGCTTTGATATGTCAGACCCTTGATGACTTGGAGCCATTTAGCCAACCATGTTTTCCATACTGTTCCAGTGTAATTTACAGGTAAATCTAGTCCCACCCCCCAATTCCCATAGATTCAGGTACTCATTTTATCACTGCATAATGTTGCTGAGCCTAGACCTGACCAATTGAAGCAACCCCAGATCATACCACTGCCTCCAGAGGCTTGTACAGTGGGCACTATGCATGACGGGTGCAACAGCAACTTTTCTTTTGGCCAGGCAGTGTATGTAGCCAACGGTAAATGATGCAAAATAGTAATAGCCTAAAACATATGAATTGTTTTTGTAAAAGACACCAAATGCATGTAAACAGATTGAAATTACCATTTCTTAGTCATAGCCTGAGTATGGGGAAAAAAAGGTTTTGAACGCAAGGCAGTTTATGTCTGAGCTGTTCTAGGCTACTTGAAAACATGTGCCGCGACTGTAGTCAACTATTTTTTCATTATTTGTCCGATGCATTCAATGAACATAGGATAAAACGTGACATGCGGCAAAATTAAATATTGTTTTGAAAGGGCCGGAGTTAAGGTTAAGCATTGAAGGTTTTGTTTTCTATGCAATAACAAACAAAAACATCAGAAATATTATGCTTACGTGCTTAACTAGGCTACAATCTTTTTAAAAAATCACACCCAGGTGGTGAAGTAAGCGGTGCAGGTTTTGAGCAATCATATAAAAAAATGCAATAGAAAATGAGTGTGTTGTTCACAACTCCACTCTAGCGGCAGTTGGTAATTTCAATTTCGAACCCATTTTCTAACTTGTGACGACGACTACAGTTTTTAAGGTACACAGACATAATATGTATTAAAATGTTCATGTGGTTCCCAGGATTCCTACGGTGTGACATTTTTAGTTTGTAAAATATTCAGTGTTGTTTGAAAACCATGCTCCCCATTCACACAAATGGTGGAATGTTCAAAACTCCACTCTAGCGGCAGCTGGTCATTTCAATTTCAAACCCATTTTCTAACTTATGACCACGACTACAGTTTTTGAGCTACACAAGACATATTATATACAGATGTGCATCTGGTTCCCAGGATTCCTACGGTGTGAATATCTAAGCTGTGACATGTATATTTTTTGAGATAGAGCTGTGCGGTGCAGCTGCTTCTATACGTGACATGTGTGTCCGTCCATCCGTCCGTTCGTAGCATGAGATTTAAACCAATCAGGATTCGCCTAGGCGTCACATGCCCGGGAATACAATAGTAGCTTGAGAAAAGCATGCCCAGCTTCAGACAGCTCTATCTCAAAAAATATACATGTTACAGCTTAGATATTCACACCGTAGGAATCCTGGGAACCAGATGCACATCTATAATATGTCTTGTGTAGCTTAAAAACTGTAGTCCTGGTCACAAGTTAGAAAATGGGTTTGAAATTGAAATGACCAGCTGCCGCTAGAGTGGAGTTTTGAACATTCCACCATTTCTGTGAATGGGGAGCATGGTTTTCAAACAACACTGAATATTTTACAAACTAAAAATGTCACAGCTTAGATATTTACACCGTAGGAATCCTGGGAACCACATGAACATTTTGATCCATATTATGTCTGTGTACCTTAAAAACTGTAGTCGTCACAAGTTAGAAAATGGGTTTGAAATTGAAATTACCAGCTGCTGCTAGAGTGGAGTTTTGAACATTCCACCATTTGTGTGAATGGGGAGCATGGTTTTCAAACAACACTGAATATTTTACAAACTAAAAATGTCACAGCTTAGATATTTACACCATGGGAATTCTGGGAACCACATGAACATTTTGATACATATTATGTCTGTGTACCTTAAAAACTGTAGTCGTCGTCACAAGTTCGAAAATGGGTTGAAATTGAAATTACCAACTGCCGCTAGAGTGGAGTTTTGAACATTCCACCTGTTAGCAAGGTGAGTCGCCGTAGCAACCCCCTGAAGCAAAATCAATACAAAATCTACCACCAGTGTTCTGCTGGACCCAGTCATTTATGGAACGGCCCAACAATCCATGCACCCTCTTGTTGAGTTTGTAATTCCATTGTTATTGTTCAAGTAATAACTGTAATCTTTCCTGTTTGTTATCAGAGTACTAACTGTCATATTTCCTGTTTCTTCTGAAATACCAATTGCCGTCCTTTTATCTCTATCTCTCTTTTACATGTTTGTTAAATGCAATGTCTGTAAGTAAACTAATTAATAAGAAGCAAAATGTAAAAATATCACCAAACCAGAGGCCATTGTTTTTGTACATGTAAACAACACACACATTTTCTATTGCATTTTTTAATATGATTGCTCAAAACCTGCACCGCTTACTTCACCACCTGGGTGTGATTTTTTTACTATGGTTGATTTTTTTAGGGCACCCCCTAGTAACAAAAACGGCACAACACCGGGACCACAGTCTGCTTGGAAGTACTAGTTCTGCTTACTTTTCGTTAGACTACTGAATGATAAACATACAATTAAAAGTTAAAACGTTATTGTTGTAGTTAGCTGTTTTAGCTATGTTTGCTAGCAAAGCCAAAACTTTCCTGCGCCATGACGTCAAGTCCCCAGTTGTGCAGCACTGATGTTGGTAATGAACCAACTCTGATATCCGACCTCCCATGCAGGCAGGGTTAGACAGTAAACTTTTTACCATAATTACTCTAAATTTTACACATGAGCTTTTCAACACTCGCAATTTGCACATGCGCTTTTCAACAACGGGGTACAGACAGCCCCTCAGTCAGTTACCCACATCCAGGCGTTTAGGCCCACCCACTCTGCGTCCGGGCAAAAATTTAATAAATAAGGTAATATACACACATACAGTATAACCTCTGAAGACATAATGTCACTGCAAGCTGATTTTGAGTAACCTGAAGTGTATTTTTTTCTGTAAACAACAAAACCTATTATTGCGCTTATACCAGCCATTGTAAAGCCCAGTGTTTCCCCTACCATTATCTTGTCTTATCACGTGCCGCCCGGCTCGGACAAGCGGGAAAATAAATAATTTTAATGAAAAAAAATAATAATAATTTATATTATTCTTTTTTTTTTTATATAATCTTTTTTTTATTTTTTTATGTAGCTGCAATATTTCCCTTACCGCAGAATGCGGGAATGATCAAAATAGCATGTGGAAAAACCCAAAACAGCTTCGGTTTCCCGTTAGGCCTAATTAAAATTTTCAATGGCAGCGCTGATATTATGAGGGTGTAATTATAGTTTCCGCCTCTACGCAAAATGGCGCACTTTCACCGCCCGGCCTGAAAAAAAAACTAGGGGAAACACTGAAAGCCAGTAGGTCAACAGAAACTTCTGTAAGTATCTAAAATATAATTTGTTACACACAACAACTGTCTAGTCATAATTGAAAACATACAAACTAAAATAGTATCAAAAAAGCATAATTCTTTATAACAAGGAGACAGTGGGACGTGACTGAGGGGAGAGTATATCGAGGCTAATATTGATTAATTCCATTTGTTTATAGCAGTGCATTATCACAACATCACAAATTCAAACAACACAGGTAGGCTATGTGACACAAACCTGACATTCGTAATAGTTTTTTTTATTTTTTATATTCAACATAAACAGGCCAGCAAGGGCACAGTGTGAACAAAGTAAACAATTGATACTTTACTTACCTTGTCAGAATGTAAAATTTAGTTTTGTTTTAACATAAAAATACAGGTAATATCCACACCATGCATGTAACGCGGAGAGTAGCTCTCCACATCCCTGTCAGATACGCAGTTTTCATATGCTTTGTACGATATATTTATTTTTAATAAAGTACCCTATATATTTATTTAAAAAGATAAACTAGCTAGCTACTTGCTAAGCTAGACTGAAAAACTAACTATCAAAAAACAAGGGACTATCAAGCTAACTATAAAAAAATATATACCAAAAATAAATAGGCTACTATAACGAGAATATTCAAAAAAGTTGAAACTGTAAGCTATATCGCTTGCTCGCTCTCTCTATCTCCTCTCCACACAGATCAACCACTGCGCTGCCTGCCCTCGCTCAAAAACTTCAGGGTGTACCCACCGAACTATGGGTGGGCATAGCTGTACAGGTTTCTATTTCGTCACCGGGAGGAATACATCAGCTGGATGAACTTTCTGGCCAATCACAGATTGAACGTGCAGTACCTAACGTTTTACCACAAGAGACATTTTTGAGCCAGATTCTTAAAAGTTTACACTTTTTTTGCGCTGACTGCAGAAATTTGTCAAGATTTGGACCAGGATCAATCAGTAATACTTAGGAAAAACCAAATGTATCAGTTATCATCTAAAATAAGCTGTTTTAGTGCGTTGTTACCCTTTAACTCCTTTGCGTAGATGCATCGTGATAATGGCGCAGGCGCCATCATTTTGCTCAACTGAGACATTCGTTGCTCCTGCAGCCAAACTATTAGTGGAAATCACAAACTCTGTGTTTTAAATTTATTGGTAGACGGTTCGTGACGATTTCTGCTGAATATGGAGTTTCTATTAGTGTCACTTTTTCCCCGTAGCAAGTCCATTTAACAAGCAACCCCCACCTAGTCTATACCTACCTATGCGTGACATAGTGGACAATAGCGTCTATGTTTGAGTTCATAAATATATTTTTTCATCATATAAAATTTGAATAACGTCATAGCAACGAGATAAACCCAACAATAGCCTGATCGTATGCCAGAAAAGCAGTGAAAAGCCCTGCTCACTCAAATGCAAAATAAACTGTGAAAGTACTGTCTCATTCTACCATGTATTCTACTAGCAATATGTGCTACTAAATATGAAATAAATATACAATCCTACCATTGGTTTTACACATCGAGATGTTCCTTTCAAAATTCAGTGGTCATTTATTGTCTGGTACAATCAGTTTGAGAAATATACAACACTTTATACCGCTATTACACTATCTGAAACGTCGCAGCGTAATACCCCCATGCCATGTAAGCCTGTCTCATTCATTACAGTTCATTCTGGTTTTAATTGTCGGCTTTTTTATCCAATAGAGTACATTATAACCTTAGCAACGCATATGGCATGTCTTTTTGGGTGCTTTGAACAATTTACTACAGCCCAGCGTAACGGCAGTTTTCATTTTAACTGTCTAGTATTACGCAAGCTCTATAGAATACGCACTATGGAGGGGAGTTTCCCTATTCCGATATTCCGATATGTAAGTATTTTTGCGTCTAAATGTCTCGCTGGCTACATATGTAGGTTCGTGTTTCCACTCGAGCACTGTCTTTCCAATATGTTTGATAGCACTATTGTTATTTTCGCATTTTGAGTGCATTTCACATACTGTAGTGCAATCTTTAAATGTATTTTTGATGTAG
Source organism: Synaphobranchus kaupii (assembly GCA_029718625.1). Classification (NCBI taxonomy): domain Eukaryota; kingdom Metazoa; phylum Chordata; class Actinopteri; order Anguilliformes; family Synaphobranchidae; genus Synaphobranchus; species Synaphobranchus kaupii. The sequence continues at coordinate 29,609,499 of CM056382.1, read as the reverse complement.
GCTACCGATGTTCATTGAAGATAGAGCATTTGGCAGCATTTTGCAGATGGTGGAATACTATTTTATGTTTATGTTATCGTACATAATATAGGCTATGGCGTAGCCTATATACTTGTCTCTTAGGGCATGACAAATGCTCATTCCAATTTACTGTGCGCTGATATGTGGTAGATTAAGGTAAAAATTTCCTTAGAGTCATGATGAATAGGAAAATTAAAAAAAACTACAGAAAAATGCAATCCCAGGAAAAAAGTATACATACTGTAGAGTACAGGGACAAGTGATGTTTTATTGAGGTACAAGAGTGAATGATTAGGCAACATGTACATAGTTGTATGTAACACTGTGATATCAATGTTTTTTTATCTTAAGCCATCAGAAGGAGCAAATGTATATGCGTTATAATACAATAATGAATAATTTTATTCATTTTATGACATGTTTTGCATAGGGGTTTTGGATCCATAGATATCTACCCCCCTATACTGATGAAAATATGTAATTCCCACTTAGAAATTATGCAAAAGTGAGTTTTATGAGCCAAAACTATTGATTTCTAGTTAAATATATCTTTTTATTTTTTCATTTACAGCAGTACAACAATTTAGCCATTTGGATAGATTTGGAGACACTAATGGACAACAGGGTACACTGCTATATTTTGCATCATAGACCTTTAGTAGTTCTGCATATCATCCTTAGATTTTGCAAAACTTGTGGACATGGAGTTTATGATCCAGGAAATGTATATATATTACCAATTTCACTTATGTAGCCCTCAGCAAAAAATGGTACACCTGTCTTGTTTCATTTAAGCCATTTACCAAGTTTATGTGATGCTCACACCTGGAGTTATAAAGCCTTAAACAGAGCACCCCCTAAATAGGTGAAATTTGCCATCTGCACCAAGGGGTTAAAGACCTATAACTGGCCGCTTCATTGATTTCCAATGGAAACTCCTCCAAATTTTCCCCCTGGGGGGCTTGGGCCTGGAGTTTTTTCTTTTTATGTAATTATTTGCAATAGCACAATGGGAACAAGGACA